>KK115399.1:149453-246567 GCA_000611955.2 Stegodyphus mimosarum | reverse complement strand
TTGGCGAAAAGAAAAGAAGGTCGGAGAGAAAGAAAATGCGTACAGCGTGGAAGTGTAACAGCAGCTGGCGGTCGTATTTTCTTATTAAGTGAAAAAAAATACTCGAAAAAAGAGCTTTAATAGTACATTTTATTTTAAAGCTCATAGAAAAACATAGATATAACATAGAAAGGGTTTTAGCTCCCTCCTTTCTATGTTATTCTTAAGTACTGAAAAAATAATTATAACCTCAACACCAGTTGAAATTATAGAAAATATTACAAATATAAAGAAAAAGATTATGTTTAAAAATATTCATCTGTAGATGAGAATACGAAAATAAATTGACATTTACGTTTTAAACTAATACAATTGCACTCAGCTGATTAATGTTTAAGAGTCATGTTTTTGAAAATCAGAGTATTCAAAAAAATTCTGAGTGAGATCACTGAGCAATCAAAAAATTTTAGTTCTGTCTGTGCATTCGATGAGTTAGCATCAACACTGAGCAGTAAAAGAAGTTTAGTTCTCTCCGAGCGCTCGTCGACATTTAATATCAATATTAACACATAACAAATATCATTCGAGATACAAGGAACTGAAAACAAGGGTTGAACGTGTGTCTTGAACGTTGTACAAGACACACGTACGTTGGTTGGTCATTTTAATTTAAAGCACTATTCGAGCCGTTAGAGCACGGGTTCCTAACCCTATGCTCGCGGGCACCATGGCGTCCACCGATCGTTTAACATGTGCGATCACAATAAAATTCTATATGAGATTTTTCTCAATTTTAATGAAACAGAAATTGCGTCCAATTCAGATACCAACACAAAGCGAAATGCGACAGATCTCTTTTTTTATGTGCATGTATTATTAACTCTATTCAACTATCAATTCACCCTGAAAAAGTAAATCCTGCCCGCCGTCCAGCAGATATTCTAGAATGTGCTCTTAGGGAACAAAAGGGTTGGGAACCCCGGCGTTAGAGAATCGCGGGCACCTGATTAAGTAAGCAGATAGGATACCATACAGGAGACAGTACGACTTTGCTCAGTTCCGCTCCAAATTTTCAAGGAATGCACTCCGGAATCCAGGGGTCTCCCACCCTACCTCTTTTCTGCTACCAAGAACATCACCGCATATTATCGGCTCACCGCATATTTTGATTGCCCCCAATGCCACACAGACACTATACATTTACAAACATCCATGTCTTCTCCGGAATTCGGGGTATGTCAGATAGAGCTAAAGGCCAAAGGCCTAGAAATTTTTAATCGATGCAATTGTCAGATAATATGTTGATATGTTGTAGAGTCATTAGATTTTTTTTTGGAAGCAAGAGATGTGAAAAATGAGCAATGCCCTCACCGGGACTCGAACCATGGACCTCTCAAATACGCGTCGAGCGTGCTGACCACTACACCACAAAGGCATACAAAGAAGGCGGGAGAAATGCTTTATATACTCCTCCTTTTAAAGGGAGACTGGGATTAGGGGATCCAGTCGCCAAATCTTGGTGGTGGAGAATCATCACCACCACATTTTTAGTTTGGGCGCCACTTGCAGACTCATTAGGTATTTATGAAGCAAGAGAGAATGAAAAATGAGCAATGCCTTTGCCGGGACTCGAACCACGAACCTCTCGCATACGCGCCGAGTGTACTTGACCATTACACCACGAAGACATGCTAAGAAGGCGAGAGAAATACCTTATAATGTTATGGTACCAATTTGTCTGTTACTTTTCTTGCCAAATACTTCGTTTTTATGTTTGCTTGAGTATATGCGGCCTGATTTTTTTATGTTATAGTAAAGAGTTTTGAAACGAAATGCTTTCTTATCTGCATGCAGTAACCTTGAACTGCTCGCGTGCAGTCTATAGTCTGAAATCAATTACATTCGTAATTTAGTAACATGTAAATTCCTAAGTATTATTCTATTTACACCCTTATCAACGCAATCGGTACTGTCTAGTTCACCTCTCTCGCTTTAGCAAACATGCAAATTAACAGCGCCCAATAAATTGATCATTTAGACAAGCAAGGTTCCGTTTATCATTGCTTAATAAGCGTTAAGGCCACATTTAACTATTACGCAAGTAGCGTTAGGCGTACTAAAGCGACTGTATTTACATGGTCTCTTACCGCTTTACGACTTAAATACGTTTCCATGTTTATATTATTCATGCCTTTATTTTCTGAAGATATATGTATCACAACAGCATAAATACAATTTCATTATTATTACGATTAACGTTATTTTATCCTTCTTCCTGTTTGCCCGATTTGTCATTTTTAGGGGCCTGGAATGTGTGTATGTTTCTTAAATTTCGTATGCAGCTCGCGATTGACTTTTTACGTAAAAGTATCTCAGGAAGAAAACGAGTTGGTCATTTAAATTACATAACATACGTGTTTAAACTTTCAAATTATCATCTTTGAAAGTAGAGAAGGATTTGAACGAAAAATTGAAAAACTGAACATTCTCTGAGAATGAAATCATTATTATTATCACAGAAAGTGGCAATTTTGTAGTTCGGTCACTTTGGACTTAAGTTCTTGATTAATATCAAAACGTCTGCTTCATTGCTGAACCAGATCTTATGATTTTTATGGATAGCTTGTTTGCTTACCAAAATTTTTATGCATGTACAATACAAATTTTCATGTGCATGACTTAGAATACAGTTATGTTATACACGTATTATGTGGCTATAATGTAATATATATACATTTATCCTTATTATCTGGAACGAAAGAATGGACATCGATTACAACTAAATTACAGCAGTCAGTCTGAAACACCGTTTGAAAGGAATACGCTGAATTGTTTAATTTAAATAAAAAACATGTGGTCTATCCTACTAAGCTCCATTTTAATTTTGATCGGCAGAAATCTAGAGCATGAATTTGAAAAGCGTCATAACCTTTTCCTTCTACTGCAATCTACTGACAGGACTTCCCGCGCAAAAGACTTTACGTGCCTTTTATTCTAAAACATCACATTTCTTATAGTCATGCCTCATTTAAGATTCAACCCTCAGTAACGTCGTGGCGTTCAGAATCCACAAACTGCCATACTATCCAAGTCGACTATTTTTTTATTGGTAGTTTGCCAACATTTAAAAGCAACAGCACGCAAAAGTCATTAGTCAACATTAAACTCCATTTCACAGAATTTAACAGCATCAGTAGCAAATAAAAGAAATACAAGGCGATCCAATAGTACAGAAAAAGAAAAAAAAATCAGTAATTCTAAAAGTATGAGCAGTAGCACGATGCGGTTTTCACAGTAATACACAGAAACACATGGAAAGTATTTTAATAATGAAATATTTTATTGCCCTAATAGCTATATTTTTCACTGACAGGTGGCTCTTCAGCTACGTCAAAAGTTCAAATAGAGGAACAGAACAGTTTGCAAGGCAGCTGAGATAAAAATTCTCAGATGTGATGGCCAGCATTCATGAAAATGATCGTCAGACATGGCTCGACACTCAGCACAGAATGCAAAAGGTTCAGCTGTAATTCCTATCACGATAGACACAGCTATTACTGTACAGGACAATAGAACTTCACTATAGGTTTATACAGATACACTCCCACCGGAATTACTCTGCAGCTTTGTCCTAATTTTGAAGGAGAAAACCCCAGGCGTCAGAACGTCTCCCAGTGCTCTTCCACTTAAAGAAGCATTATTATTGGACTTTCGGCTCGCCATGTATTTTGAGTACTCTCTTGCCGCTGAAACACTTAACGCTTACCAACATTCATACCTTCTCTGGGATTCGAACCAGGATCCAACGGTACGGCAGTCGGCGTCACTAATCATTATACCGTTAGTGGTTCATGTCACACGATATGAGAACGTTTCTTTCAATGTGGATAACATCAAGGGAAAATATAATCATTTTGGGAATAAAAAATTTACTTTAAAAAAACTTCTATAGCGTCCTGTGAATTTTTGCGAAAACTACATCATTTATACTTTTTGAATTGCTGAATTTTATTCTTTTGTTACTTTTGGATCAGCCTGTATATGCATCTGTTTTAAGAATACAATTTCTACTACTCTCATTTAATCAACAGAATCAGCAAAGAGACACCTGGAAATGCTAAAAAATAGCAGTTTTACACGAGTAACGTACCAGATTTCTGCATGATATGAATAAATTCTCCATATCTGCTATCTTCAGCTAAAATAAATGTGAATTAATGACGCATACAAACTCGGTAACTGACGCATTAAAACATTCGGTAAACTCATAAAAAGGCAGCAAAGCGTTAGAAAGGTAAAAAAGAAATTCGCCATCTGCAGCTTTTAGCAGACGCCAGGTGAAAGATTTATGCATTGAAAGCACATACAAGAGCAGAAGCAATTAACTAAACCTGCGCTTTTCAAACTATCTCACTTGATTTCTCCACGGGCCATAAAAAATAACATGAAAGTTTCTTCGTTGAATAAATTATGACTTTTTCACATCACGTGATACAATTTACGCAACATTTCATTAAGACAGTAAAGCTCTTGCAAAATGATCGCAGAAACAAAATAAACAAATGATATTGACGGTAACCCAAAAATTTGAGATTTCTGTCCCACTCCTCAAAAACTTTACATTTAGCCTTTAATACTTAACTACATTTACAAATTTTTAAAATAACAAAATCGTAAAATTTTAAAACACTGCCTCCGCATGCGTTCAAGATCTAAAACTATCTTAAGCTGAATAACAACGTTTAGAATATTAGTTGAAGAATTAAACTCCCAGAAATATAAGATTAGAACGCAAAATCATATTTAAAGTGAACTGTTAAAAACGGTTATGCTAAATGGTAGTGGTGAGAGGGGGACTGCTATGATATCTTATCGTAAACTATTGCAACAAGGAGACTTTTGAGCTTATTTAGTAAAGAAAACAGTTGGTTATTCAAGACGTAACTGTGCATTTATTTCACTGGATCACTTGCGCACGAGACTTAGAACAAATACTTCCCTCCACTGATCAACACTTTCTATATCGGCAGAACAAGAAATTCCTTACTAGAAAAAATAAACACCTTTTCAATACGTATTTAAAAAATTATGTTTAATAAATCGAAATCAACGCAGATATTATCAAAAACCACATATGCTTAGTTATTTTGTTTACAGTTATACACAAACTTATGAGCCATTATATAAAAATGAACATTAGTATTATGTATGAATTAAATTCTAAATAATGTTTCACTTTCTAAAAGTCATCTAAAAATTACAGTCAAATATGGAGAAACTTTTACACCAATTTTGATGGAAAATCAGCCATGGAATTATGAATTTTGTGCATCACACACGCAGTCACAATGCGATTCTTACATGAGATTTTTCTAACGCCCTCTTCCGTCGATAAAGATTACTTAGATCCTCCTTTACAGCTATTTTCAAATTTAAGAGTTATCTTGAAAAAATAAAGATTTTGCAATATAACCAAAATCCAACACTAAATACTTTACACAGCTTGGTTGAAGTCCAAGGAGAATAAATGTTATCTTTTAACTAACAAGAAATATTTGATTTACGTCTTCCATTCTAAATTTCTCGGAGTGGGACTTAGAAATTTTCACAAATTCTCTTCCATCGTGAGACAATGATTTGGCGAGAAATTATTTCCGTACTACAATTTTTAGTTTATAGAAGCCAAAAATAAAATACGAAAGCTCTATCAAATAAAAATTTTAAAAAAAATCCCATAACTTATACACCATTTATACAGGAATTTAAACATGAATTTTTAGAAAGCATTTATATGCTATGGTGGCAATAAATTACTCAAATCAAATGCTGTAGATGAGGGCAAAAATTCGAAAGCATATTTAAAATCAGCATACAATGATAACAACGAATCTTAATTATTCTGCAGCGTGAATCAATCCACTAAATCTTTGTTGATCATTGTTATAAATTTAATGTGAATTAATTCATTGTTATAAATTCAATGTTGGTTGATAAAATCTTTGTTGACCATTGTCGTAAATACATAGTACATTCAGATACAATTGGAAGACTATTAGAATCTGGGGGCAACCCGTACCACTTGGCGAATATGAATTCACTTTAATACCCAAAAATGCACGCAATGCACTATTGAGTGCATTGCTTGCAAGTAATTAACGTTATAACTAATAATATGTAATAAAATATATCACACGGTAAATAATATGATTATAAATATATCAATACATAACGCAATACTAATAAGATGATACCAATAACAATAACACTAATAATAATAATAAAAGAAAAATCTGAAAGGTTTCAGACTTTAAATTGCATCCAAAGGGGCATTTTTTAGCATTTTCGTGTTACTTTTATTTATTAAATATCATGTTTTTCGCACTTAAACCATAAAATTCAGTTCAAGAGCAACATCGCAAAATAATTTTAAAATGCCATATCTTTCGAATTTCCGATGCACAGTCTCCCGCGATATATATAAAAATGTTTTTTCTGTACAACGTTGCACTGCCTGCTTTGAAATCCTTGAGTTTGTTAATCAAAAATTCGTTAAAGTTTTACAAAATATGAAATCGATAATAAAACAAATTCCAAATTTGGACTTCCAGATGCCCATATTCGGGTGGAAATGTTCCAATATTCAAAATTTGATGGTTGTTTTATCACAATGCGAGAAACATACATACATTTATACAGATTCTTCATTATTTAGTTTCTTTAAGTATAATACAGGGCGATAATATTTGGTGGCAACAATTTGAAAAGTGAAAGAACGCTTTTAGTGAATCGACGCAAAATGCCAAAACGAAATTAATAGTCCTTCTCAGCAAATTGCCCCTTTGGGCTAATAATAATATAATCCTAATGTGTAATTTAACACTATAAATAATAATATATAATACTCTAAATACAGTACGATTATAATGTAGTAAATTGTTAAAAATATAAAATTATAATACTGTTACAGAACCAATGATAGCTTGATAAAATTTATTTCTCCAAAAACACTGTACAGTTCTGGAACTTTTCACACAAATATATTCGTAAAGACCTTCTCAGTATAACAGAGTACAATCAGTTGTTAACACTTCAAACTATTAAGAGTATTGAACAGATAATTTTTCCCCATCCACCAAGAAATTTCCAGTATCTTCTATTTCTCGAAATTGCTGGAAGGCATATACATTTACATAGGGATCGGACCAAGTATAGTTAGTTCCACAGGGATCGGACTGAAATGTCACCAAGTAGCCATCAAGCTTGGCAGAATTTGGGTATTTCTCACCAAAACCATTGCCAGTTTGGCGTATTGGTGAGATAGCCATTTACCTCAACGTTAAATGGACTTACCTCGGCGATGCTTCGCATTCAGATGACTCTGATGACTTATATATGTTACAATATACAAGAGATATTACAATTTACATATAATTTCATTAAAATTATTTACAAGTATAAAAAATTCCTAACAATACTGTATTATTAAAATCATAAACTATAGTACATATTAATGAAAACTATCTTGTAAATTAAATAAAAAATACATTACAAACTAAAATATATATTCTGATAAACTATATGCTTATTTATATATTTAAAATTAGTTTATATTCTGATGGAGGTTGATGAAAGTAAAAGTACAGGTACAGGAAGAAACTATGACTGCATCTCTGTAGTACCTGCACTCTGTCACAGGTGATAGAGATATTGCTGATTCTAGCTAACTGTTAACCTTTTCATGTGAATTATAGAGACTATTTATGTACTGAAGCCATTTAGTCACCTCTTCAATCAGCAAGGAACAGCAAAACAAATCGACAGGGTCAGCCCTTTTCTCTGTCCAAAATAATAAGATAACCGAATTAATTTAAATAAAGCCAACATATTAAAAGAAATCTCACTTTATTGAAAGAAGCACGACTATTTATAGGGACTTTCCTGTTCCATCAAGGTAGAACACTCATTAGATTCCCTCCAGTTCCCTCTCAGTTAAGGTCTGAGAAAAACCACAACTCTTTTCATGCTCTTTGAGATGACGAATAGCCGCGTTTCGGAGAAAGATAACGAGACAAAAAACTTAATAAATATCAAAGTACTTCCTTCCGAACTACTCTGGAACATTGCCTAATTAACAACCTGCATGTAAGAAATGAGAACAAGCAGTAAGCAACTAAATGAGGGGGGAAAGCAGTGTTAATGGTTGAGGCACTTCAGATACTACTAACTTTCGAGGCAAACTCGTCCTGCCATGTTATACGAGTAAAAGACTATGTTATTTTATTCGGATATGATAAATCTCACGAGGACTACGGGGTTGGGCGCCTTCATGGAGAACTTCCTACCGGAAATTGATTCGTTTTCATGTTACACATAGAAAAAGTCAGGCTGCACGGGTGGTGTTGTGGTAGTTCGAACCTGGGTCAAACTACCAATATTCAATATCCTTAACGACTCGGCCACTGGTAGGACCATAAGGAAGTATTAGGAACTCTGCGTTACATAAAGATCTAAAGTACATATTGTTGAAGAATACTTGATGCCTCAACTTTTTATTATAAGCTATATTAATATTTACTATAATATAAGTTAAAGAATTTTACTTTTGCATTTCTCGTATTTCAATATACGATTGGAATTTCGAGTCTTCAAACTGTAAAACAATACCAACCAAATCCACTTTACTGCTTCAAATTGCCCGAAGTTTCGAACTCTTCAACAGTCTTTACCTGTGTTGTTGCCTCAAAGAAGCAGTCAATACAGTTGTAGGCTTTATATTTTTTCCACTGACGATGGCAACATAATCTTTTCCAGTCCTACAGCCTCACGGTCATTTTGGTATGCAATCGCCCAAACTGCAACTATAACCTGCTGCGCCATGTTTAGCGCCATTTGAGCTAACAATATAAACTCGGAAACCTGACTCTTATTTGAAATGCGAAAAAGAAAATTAAGTTTTAATATATTATTCTACATTTTCCTTCTACAATACACAGTAATACACTATTAATTTACCAGATAGTTTAATAATTACTATTTGATTTACCAGATAGTTTTACTAATTCAAACATGTAGTCATACTTTTTATTCACCCTGTATATAACCGTTTTTTACATCCTTGTAAAAAAAAACTGTAGCAAAACAAAAGCAAAAGGAAGTATTGTAATCACGACAAATTTCGGGTATCATATTTCAACAAAATATCCATTTTGATCGCTATAGAATGCAATTTAAGGATGTTTTTGTGTGATATCTGTACGTAAGGACAGAATAAAGGACTCTTTTTCCCAAAAAAATTATAAAACTGATTTAAAATGGATTCAGAAAAGATTTTTTCGTGGCGTCTGTATGTATGTATCTCGCATAACTCAGAAACGAGCAGCCTCAGAGCGTTCAAATTTTGTATATAAGACTGCTATAACATGTAGATGTGCACTTCCAATTTTAGTTGCAATTGGCCGCACCAAAAGTATATATATATCTATATATATATAAAGAGAGAGAGATATCCACTCTGTTACTTGGCTCAGTTTCTTTATTCTTATTTGCTTGTAAATTGTGCTTTTTTGCTTTAAAAATGATTGAATTATGTTGTCCTTGTCTTCCGGTTAAGGTTTGTTTGCTTTTAATTAACCTTCATGTTACAGTTGTAGAATTACCAATAATTTAAACGTTGTTTAAGCGCGGCTTAAGTTTTTTGGCCATAGCAGCCATATTTGTTTACATTTGAAACTTAGCAGAATAGTGAATTTGTCGTCAATCTAGAGAAACTAAGCTTCGCAACATCAAATATAACGCCTTTTTTTTAATATTGCGAATTAAATCATGCTTAATCAGTTCTGTAATTTATTCGATGAAATATATGTTTTAGATTTACTTATATAGATATTTTGAGTTTTTATGATTTTTGCCTTGTCGCGAAGTGAGATCTAAATTAATTGAATGAGAAATACTGAATCGTCTGTGAAAAACTGTTTCTTTTTTTGTTGTTGTTTGTTTAATTTCTTATACATCGTTTTAGATTTATTATAGTATTTGAATAGAACATGTGGCAACGGTTAGCTAATACTTCAGATGATATACATAAGTTTTGTGTATTCTGAGTTATAAAATGAATGAGATGTAACGCTGTTAAGTGAACCTTGCATCACAATATGGCTATGGTAAACAAATATAGTGAATTTTAAAGAGTGCATTTATACTATTGTGGTTTATGCGTTATCGACGAAGTAGGTTTAATTAAATCCAATAAATTTAAATGCAATGCAAAATACGTATAATTTAATATTCCGTACAGGGAAATAATGTGATGTACACATCAGATTTTTATTTATTTAATATCAATACACCACAAGTTTTCTTGAAAATTTTACTTTGGAATAGACCCAATCGCTGATATTTTATATGATAACAAATGTGCAAATGGCTAAATATTGAATGTAAAAAATAAATTGAAAACTGCCTTTTACCAACTCCTCTTTAGTAAACTCTTAAATCAATACATCCTTATTTTCTGTATTTATAGTACATGCTTTAAGTAGTGCAGTAGCCTAATCAATAGCACATACACACACACAACTTTTATAACTGCTTCTAAGCATTCTCTTTCCTCAAACTAAAATGAAATACTTAACAATAAATTCACTAACGACCTATTCTACGCCACATCATGGCACTTAAAGTTACTCATGTAAGCAAATGGGATCCGCTTTAATTTTCCTTCGAAATCGTTAAGTGCTACCTCTACAATAAAAGTTCAGAACAACTGAATCCTGTCTTTCAGCACCTTTTCCCATTATGTTACTTAATGGCTCGGTATACAAACTTCTACTCCGAAACTACGCGTCGTTAAGTAGAGACGACAAGAGCCCACTAACAGATGGGTATAATTGCTAGAGATCTCGCAAATTAGTTCATTTGCTTTCTGCGTTAGATGTTTGCGTGATCTTGAGTATTTTATGTGACCGTTATGTCACGAAAAGGCAAACGTAGCTGTGAAAAATTCATAAGTCATTAAAAGCGCAATAACAGATATACATTGACTAAGAATTTCAAGCACGGCAATAGTCTAATGAACAAATTCTGATTTGATCAAGTGAATTTATTTTCACATATATAGTAAGTATACTGCAATAAGATCTGATAAAAATTCTGGATATCTTACGAGAGCTGTTCTTGCATTATCCAGAAACCTTCACCGGAACAGGCGAATAAATTCCAAAAAAGGCAGAACTACCACTATCTGACTTGTTGCGCTCCTTCACTTCGTATGTGTCAGTAATACAGAAAAAAAAGTGGTAAGCCCGTCCAACTAGCAATTAGAATATTTGTAATTCTTCTAGTGAAAGCACAGTTAATTTTTCGTATTTCTTGCACTAAAAAAAAGCGCATGCATTTAAAATGCAATTGATAATAATATATCACCGCTTAGAACTGGATGACTGGGTCACATGTTTTTCACTAATCACACTTTCAGTGGGTAAGAATGTAAGAAATTATCACAATCCATCCTCGTACATGCTCTAATAGTGTAAGTGATTAACAAATCCAGCTAGCAACGGAAGATCCATAGTTCGAACCTTGACAAGATGTCAATTGATTTTTCACGTTTCTTGTTTCGAAAAGTGTAACAACCGAGATATAAGCATTCCGCTACCCGGTCAGTTTGGTTGGACAACAGAAATACCTACTGCTACCTTGTTCGGTACTCGAGTATGGCTTGGACATTTGTATTTTAGGACTTTCAAATGCTGGGACATTTGAAATCTATGGACTCGAAAACGCTTTTGAAAGTCTGTGGCAATGTTAAAGGAGTGCTAAACCCTCCGATTCCGTCCACAGGCTCAAAACTGGGATCGGAATGGCGAAGTGACACTCTTAATACTGATATTCAAGTTTAGTGAATAACAGTTGTGTATGCATCTACCTATTATTGGTATTCGTAATATGCAATATCATATAAGTACCACTATCGTTGTAAACCGCAACATTATTAGCGCATCGCAAAGTTACTTTTTTAACCATGTTAGAGTAAATATTAAATACATTTTTTTATTAAATCTCTACAGGTTTACTTCATTAATAAGAATTTTAAGAAGAAAATTTTAATGTTCCTTTTAACCGAGTTAAATTTTAAAAAAAAAGCATTTCTAAGAGATCTCAAAATTTAAAAAAATCGATACTACAATCGTTGATTACAAAAAATCTGATGATTTTGAGTTTGAAACCAATGTCGTGTAATTTAAATCAAATGTTTACGTATCTTACAAAATAAGAGAATTTACAATACAATTTGTTATAACACAGTCTTTTTTATTTCCTTTCAGTATTTTATTTTTTTGTATAAAATGTATTTTTAAATAGTCTTTGCCATTGTTACAGAACTTCTCCACTCTGTCACACACGTTTGCGTCACTCTTTGATTCATGTTGATCAGAACAGCTATAATTATTTCCTGTAATGTTACTTTAAATCTCTCTGATGTGTATTTCATGCACAATTGAGACTTGATAGCCCCGATGAAAATAAATCACCTACTAACAATCCTTCCATGAGGCATCTCCTCTTTTAGAAATCCCATGACAAGAAAATAGTGGTTGAGACGCAGTCTCTGGCAATTATGTATAAATAACTGCTGGTATATATAAATAATTGCTCCATCTATCTGGTACCATAGATTCTCAAGATCTAGTCATGGTATAGATGTAGCTGTTTCCTGTAATATTACCTCAAGTCCGTCAACTTTTCGAGGCTAATTTACGCACACTTGAAATTCAGAGAGCCACAAAAGAAACAACCCTTATACTGTCACGTTTGGAATATTTCATCATTCAGGAGCCGCAAGACTGGGAGATAACTGATGAAATACAATCTCTGACAGTACGTGATGTTTCCTCATCTTGCTGGAACAACAGATTCTCAAGAACTATTCCACGGCGTCGACTGGAATAGATGTAGCTATTTCCTGTAATGTTACCTTGAGCCTGTTTCCGAGGTTTATTTATGCACACTTGATGCTTCAGCTAAGTCTAAAGAAAATAAGTCGCATATTGACACGTCTGGAGAACATGCTGGCTATGGAACATTTCCTCTTTCTGAAAGCACACGAGCGGGGAATATTTGTTGAAATACAGTCACGGACTCTTTGGTAGTAAGTGATGTTACCCCATCTTCATGAAGGCATATTTTCTTTCCACGACAAGGCAATTCTGGAGCAAGGAAGTTCCGTGACATCTGAAAATGTAGTGTTCAAAAAATAAGATGATGAAAACATGAATGACATTGTCATAAGAAATGGCATTGTAAATCTTATAGCTGAGTAAAATAAATATTTGAGCTACATTTCTTGGCATTCGTTTCAATTTCTAAATCTTCAGATTTCCTTGGCCTTCCTTGTATAAGCCTTACCGTGAAAAATTAAATCTTATTTTAGCTCAAATAACTTATTTAACCGAATTTATTAAGTATATAACAGAAGTAAGTTTATTAAAAAAAAAGGAAAAACAATTCAACGCTACGCTAAGCCTAATTATTTTTATTCTATGGTTAAAAGGATTTTTTTAAATTTCCAAGGCAAAGGAGGAAACTATGGATATACGTCTCTTACACATTCCATAACCATGCTGTAATCTCAAATGGCAAAAATTAGCGAATAAGAAAATGAACTTTCTTCGCTCTACATTTTTCATATGTGTAAGTCACACGAATTGATATCATTGTGACGATTACGAACAAGAGACAAAATATAGATCAAATATTGCCAAAAACAACAAAACCAAAGAACTTTACTCAAACAGTACTGAAATTATTATATACATAGCTCTGCAATACTAAATTTACAAGATTGTTGAAAATTCTTAGAAGGTTAAAAATTTTACAAAAATGAAACGAGTGGGTGTAATAGTGTGCGCGTTGTTCGAATTTTTTTTGTGAGTTAAAAATTGTTGGCAGAGTCTTTCAAAAAAAAAAAAGGAGAGAGAGAGAGATGCTATATTTTTTTTGCACTGCATTAAGATATCACAGATTTATCAGCTACGCGACTTTCTGATATTACCATTGTGCGAAACATAAAGTTTTTAATTTATTTCCCACACGGCTTCACAAACAGCCAATTCACAAATTCTCACAGCCATAGGACGAATAAGGCAACAAAAGAAAATTTCGCTTTATAGAAAATTAAATTAGCGGGACTATCGAAAACAATTACACCTAAAAACCATCTTAGATTCTAAGTACGTACGCTTTTAAACTCAGGGTAATCCAAAAGTCGCATTTGCCTTAAAGGAGAATTTATGAATAGTATGAATCTAACTTTCAAAAATTATACAAATTTAAAAATGGATATTAATTCAAGTAGTTTCAAAAAATGACACCTTTATACTGTTACAAGCAAATATACTGCTCAAAACAATTAAAGGATATTGCGGTTTTAGGTGGATTTTGTGGCTGGGAAACTTTTTAGCTGATTGATGCATGGTCGACAGACGTAGTAGGCTATATGAGAATAAATTACACATGTTTGGAAGAAAAAAATGCATTTTATTGCGCATTTGTGTACAAAAGGAAAAAAACACAATTTGTGCATATGAGAAAAAAGAATAAGAAAAGGTGTTTTCTTCAAAGGAAATCATTTTCAGTAGGGGGTATGGTTTCCACGGACGGCCAGCAACGTTGAACACCTTTGAGGCATGGAGTCAATGAGGCTATTAATCACGAGTTGGGGTATTCTGTCCCACTCTTCCAGAAGAGCTCTTTCCAGTTCTTGGAGAGTTTGTGGGGGTGGTTGGCGGCCAGCAACTCGTCTTCCTAGAGCGTCCCAAACGTGCTCTATTGGATTCATGTCTGGAGAACACGCTGGCCATTCCATTCGTACGATTCCTTCCTCGAAAAGGAAATCCTCCACCAGGTTAGCACGATGTGGCCTGCAGTTATCGTCCATTAAAATGAAGTCATCTCCGATTGCTGCAGCGTAAGGGACTACAATAGGTCTGAGGATCTCATCCCTATATCGGCGACCAGTCAGAGGTCCATCTCGAATGATGTAGAGGTCTGTGCGCCCGTCAATGGAGATGCCACCATACACCAACACTCCCCCACCGCCAAATCTGACACTTTCGTGCACGAACGCAGGATTATTCCTACTGCCGCGGTCCCTCCAGACGAAAATACGCCTATTATCAGGATGAACAGAAAAACGGGACTCGTCAGAAAAAAGAACATTGCTCCATTCATTTCTCCTCCAGTTCACATGCTCTGTTGCCCACTCCCTGCGGTCGCGACGATGCCTTGATGTTAGTCTAACACATACCATCGGTCGGCGAGCATACAGACCTACACCATGGAGCCGGTTTCGGACAGTCTGAGTTGAAACCGTCCTACCAGTAGCCGAGCGAAGGTGTTGTTGGAGAAGAGTAGCATTCATATTTCGGTGTCTTCGAGCCGTTAACACTAAATAACGATCTTCATTGGGCGTTGTTGCCCGTCTACGACCTTGCCCTGGTCTTCGGCCTACACTTCCAGTTTCCAAAAAACGGTTCCAGATCCTGGAAATCACACTTTGTGACACTCCAATGGTTTGCGCTACTTCGGCTTGAGTTTGGCCCCCTTCTAACCTACCAACAACTCTCCAAGCTTCTGAATCGGTTAAATGACTTCGCTGAGACATCGTACTCATCGAAACAAAGCAGTCACTGAATGCCGATCATCCTTGTCTTCATTGTCTTTCATTCAGTTGAAAGTCAAATTTCATTCGCTGCCACTGAAGCGACGTTTTTGACGTCGAACTCAAAATTAGCATACTCCACAGTTTGAAAATCAGAAAAAATTGCATTTGTGATTCTCTTCTTCCATTTTCGGCAAAAAAAATTCCCTTATATCTTTATTTTATATAAAACTTACAATATCCTTTAATTGTTTTGAGCAGTGTATATCACTTCAAGCTTCAATTGCAATTTTGACTGTTAGCTTTAAAAACCGTCTTTTTAGGGCAAGCTGGAAATACGTTTTTCCTGAGCAAAATTAATTTTTACGATTGAACATTACTTCGCAATGCATTCTTACAGAAAAATTGTTGAAGCATTTAGAGAACATAATTTCTCAGAATCAGGTTAGGCTAAGTCTTATAGGGTTCATGAACTTTTGGGAAAGTCTCTAAATTCTTCAACGACTTTTCCGTAAGAATGAACTGCGAACTAATCTAAATCATAAAACTCTGTTCTGCTTGGAAAAACTATACCTCTATCTAACAACCAACAAAAGTTTTTAAATTAGAAATCTGTTCGAAAATGATGATAAAAACTACAATTTTGTTTTCGTTGCGTGTGGTTAATATCGCTTCATTCAATTACAGAAATATTACAAGAAACAATTAATGCAAAGAATGTTAATAAAAACAACATTTTAAAGAGGATTTCTTTTTATTCTTTAAGAAATTATGCTTACTACATATAGTTAGGAACTATATTTATCAAAAATATGTTTCTTAATTTTTTGAACAGTTATACTCTGTTCAAAAAATATTTTTTAAAAGAAATAATATTTTTTAATAGAGTAAAACTTTTAAATGGGAAATTCTAAATAAAAAGAGGCTGAGTTTTTTAAAAAGTAAAATTTTATTAAAATACATTTTTAAAGCAAAAAAATAATAATAATAATTAAAAAACGCGAGAGGACTTTGCTTTAAGAATAATTAAACGATCGAAAAAAATTCAAGAAGTACAAATTGAAGATTTTACAAAAACAATCCCAGGTATTTTATTTTTAAATAATACCTGACTTCCGCTTATTCAGAAAGAAAAATAAAGAATTAACTTGCGAAGCCATGCAGAAAACTGCAAATTATATAATACCTCGAGTTACAGAAATTCGATTTACCTAGAAACCTTAACTAGTGTTTAATAAATTTTGTCGATGAGAAACAGATTAACGGACCTTTCCGGACAGACACAGAATTTTTGAAATCCTTAGAGACTTTTATATTTAGCTGCCTTTTATCAGGCTAATGGACCATTAACTACAAAATTATTTTATGCAAGGAATCTATGAGCTCTGAAAATTATTTCCTTTTAAATCTCCTTTAAAGGAAATAAATCCTACGAAAAGTTACTTTAGCCTGTATACCACACAGGTGTTCAGTTCTAACATATTCATTGCATCATAACGAGTTTTCGTAATTAGAAATGTTTACTTATGAAATCAGCTGCAAATTTCTCAGTAGATTTTTGCCTTGCTCTATGAATTTAATAAGTCACTCCATCGAGCTAACTTAAAACTCTAAATGAACACCCAAGTTTTAATATTAAAAAAAACTTTAGTTTAATTACCAATCACACACTGGTTTCATAATTTAAAATATCAGAAGCAAACGTTGTCACTTACAGACTGACAGTACGAATGATATCTTCCAACAGCAATTAAAATGACATAAAGAATTTAAATTAAATCCTGCAGCGAACATTTAACAAATTACCACAGCTATCTCTAATTAAAATTACCGATTTCAAATCAAATTTATTAGCCACGAGTTTAAATTCCTGCGAAACTTGCATGGCTATAAATCACAGATCAGAGAGAACTGCCACCTAATATGCACAACGAGTTTCCAACCACACACATGAAGGGCAGTGTTAATTCCACCATAATCAATCAACAGTGTTAATTCCACCATAATCAATCAACAGTGTTAATTCCACCATAATCAATCAATCTTACCGGAGTATCTGCTCTTATATTTAATCACTGGTTTAGATATTATTCGAGCAAGCGGTTGAATGAAGAAAAAAATAGATAACTATCAACAAATCATATAACTCTTACTTCAAGACCGATAACACATTAGATGATAGGCAAATGAAGCAGATAAAAAATCTTGCCGTAACGTTTAATATTGCTTAAAGAGTGATCCTGATTAGGACAGATGAAAATTATATTTTGATTAGACAAAAGTACAGCTTCGTGTTTCCGCTGGGTGAGCTGCCTGAGTGTAATGCTGAGTTGTAAATATGATTTATCGTCAGATATTGGATTCTGCAAGGCAAGAAATCACGTATTTCCATGCCTAAACGGGTACACTATATGTCAGAAAAACTGTTTAATTCCTATTGCAAACTCTTAAATTTCATGTTGTTGTCTTATATAAGTGATCTTCGAACTGTGTTCCGCGAAACTCCGGGGTTCCGTAAGTCAAACCCTATAGTTCCACGAATCAAAACTAAAATTCGAAAAGAAAACTGAAAACCACTCGCGCTAGTTGACGATCATTAACTAAAAAAAAGTAAAGATACATTTAGTTACAGATTAGTTTTAAAACTCAACATGTGGTCGTGATACGTCAAACAGAATGATGTACAATGTTTTGTGAAACTCGAACAGTTTTCTAATGGAAAATGAATTGAATTTAAACGATGGTGTTAAAGATTCTATAATGCAGTATCTTTTCCAACTGAAGAAACCGCTGCGAACCTCTACCGCAGTTTCCTCTAATATTTGAAGCAAACTGTAAGAGAATATTTCCTAGACGAAAAAACTTCCGTTCGAGTTCTACGATAAATCAACAGGTGTGCTAGTGAAGAAAAGGAAACAACTCATCAACTCAAAAGATTCGACATCTAAATTTAAGTAACAGCAGCTCCTAAAATTTCGGTTTTAGGATCATGCAGAATACCTCACACAGCTATAAGTATCTTAATGATAATTTAAAACAACGTAATTTAAGTGAAAAATCTTTCTTGACGCATGCGATAGCAAAAACAGAATACAGAACAAATTAAACGCATAAAAAAATACAATACTTTTCTTTAATAGTTGTTATATTAAGTACCTATAACATATTGACCTGACTACTAAATATCATTTTAAATTATATTCTTCTAAGAGTGGGATGGAGTTCTCCAAAACAACATTACAGTTCTAATATATCCGTGAGTCGATGAAGCTTGAAGACCATTGTTATATTGTTTTAGGCCTATACAGTGGCTCACATTTGTTTTCGAACACTTATATTTTAGAAATTTATTTGCATAGATCTTGTACCAAATATTGAAACACAGACTCCAATTTTTTCCCAATATATTGCTTTTACTCTATTTTAAGAATCGCAGATTACAAAATGAACATCATCAAAATATTATTTGCAGTAAAATAATTTATCCCCAAAGTGTTAACCAATAACTTGTGGGGTTTTACTATTTAAATCTAAAGTTCTAACTTAGAATCCCACGAACATTAACAAGCGAATAATCGCTTAAGTGTGTGAACAGAACACGTAAGACTTAAAGGGAGTTTATAACCCTTTATTTTTCAGTATATTTACAATCAGTTCCTACTTGGAACTTTACACAAAGCCGCCACTCGGGCTTGAACTTAAAATAATAATCATTTAAACTAAAACTAGCTTAACTAAGCTGTTTGAAAGGAATAGCCGAAGCTATCAGAATCTAACTAGTTGACCCGTAAGTATTAATTAAATCGGTGAAGCCAAGCAAGGGCCTAAGGTATGGCCGAGCGTAGTAACAGCTAAGAGAGACGTAGCTAAAAGGCCAAACGCGCGCTAGTCAGGGAATCTGACTCTCTCTCCTGAAGTCGGTGAAGTCACGACTTAAGTAGTACTCTTTCTCATTTGCATTAACCGCGTTTCTGAATTTACATTCTGGCAGGAAATTGTAAGCTGAAATTACAATAAGATAGGAAAGATACAAAACTTAAAACAACTGTTAATAAACTTAGGATAAACCTTACAAACTCACATTTTTTTTTTCTAATGGCGGGCACTCGCCTATAACGGATTGGCCACTCCGAAGGCCAAAAGTAGTAGCCATTTTATTGTGGAGGCACCTAGTAGGCAGTCGCCGTTACCTCTTACGAAAGGACAGACAATTTTACATCCATGCTTTCTCCGAGATTCGAACCTGGGGTCTTAGATATCGCAGTGAGGCGATCCTAACCACTATACCGTCTGGGTAGCTACTCACATAGTAATTCGGACACTCGAAAGTTTTGTTGAGATGTTTTGGCAGATCATGTTTCTGGTCATTTTTTTTTAAATAAAAATGCATCATAAGAATTATCGACTGCATTTAGAAATTATTACTTGTTTAGACAAATATATTAACAATTCCATACCTGAAGTGAACATATCAAGACGCTACAATTAACAAGTTCTGTTCGAAATTTAACTACTCGCTATTTTAAAGATGGTCAAAGAATTCAAAATATCCAAAAAATCCTTGATTTAAATCGTTCAACTATATTTGATGTATTACGATAGAAACTACGTGAAACTGTTTAAAATGCACTGATGTCTGAACAACATTCCAAGATAAACGAAGGAATCGGAGACTTAAGACTACGAAAAATCAAACAAAACCCGATGATTAGTACTTTAAAACTTTCACAGAATTTATAAAAACGGTTTCCAATAAAAGTTAGAAAAGCCATTAGAATACATGACTACAATAGATGATCAGCAAGAAGGAAATTCTTTGTCAGCAAGAAGAAAAATAAAAAATACACACGGAGTCATAAAGCTCATGGTAAATAAAGATTTATTATATTGAAATAATGTTATATTTACAGACGAGTCAAAATTTAATATTACTCTTAAGCATAGGGATTGGTTGTTTTAGAAATGTGCCTCTGGGTTGGGAAATTTACTTTCCGTCGAAATTAATATGAATCAATACAAACATTCTTAATAAAAAAACGGAAAGCATTGCAAAAGAGCCAAGAACATTCACTCGTGTTTCTTACACAATTGTCCTGATGTTACCAAACGCCTTCTTCAGACTTAAATCCTATAAGGTAAACACGACATTTCTATTAAAGCTCTAATAAAAACAATTTTTTTGGAGAAATAATAAAATAGAATAGTCTTACATGAAAAAATCAGTTAAATCCATTCCAAAGTGCAAGAAAAGCGTAGTTTTAGTTAAAGAATATCAAATGAAGTATTCGATATCCCCTTATTTAAACGCTTTTATTAAATATAAAGTGCTTGTTCAAAGTGTTTGAATACTCACGTGAGTTCACTTTCACAACTTTTTGAATAAACTATTTTTTTAACCAAAAACATTTTTTCAAAACAGGTTTTAAAAAAGATGATCCATAGCATACGTGAAAGAAAAACAAAGACATTTCGCTAATATTTAATAGCTGTTATTCGCAAATAAAACTAAAAAACGCAATTGCACGGAATCAAAACTTTCTTGCACCTACATTCCATTTTTTATGCTGAGACGTATTTCTTCTGGCACTTTATTAAATTTCAGCTAATAATTGTTCTTGAAATATAAATAAGCTTCTAAGCACATCTAATTTGATTACGTTAACAATTTTATTTAAACTTTTAAACAGCACAAAAAATAATCTACTCCACCTTACATTCTACTCTTTAAATTTACAGGAAAGCCATCAAGAAGAGTATCATTCTAATGTTGCCATTCTTTCACAGCCCAACTCTTTTTCTTTTATTCGTGACTCTTGTCTCTACTTTTTTATCGTTTGCAAAAGTAATTTATATTTAAAATTTGCCGAGCTGTATGACTTGCTTCTAAGCGCTCACGACTTTCTCAATTATGTTATAGAGGAAACAAGAAAGATGAAATAAAACTCGATATTTAAAGTTTTCTTTCTTAAAACAAAGGATTATAATAGTCAAATAACTCATTCTGATATTAACCATATACACTATAAATACTTTCTTCTTTTATTTCCAACCAACTTTGATTCTGATTTCATTCTTTTATGAGACTAGATTTATTACATAAATCTGTCGTTACTATATTCTAAATCAACGTTTTTCAACTAAGTTTCCTAAGTTCTAGTGTTAGGTTAAGAATCGTACGATTCAAGCAAGAAATAAGCAACGAATACGATAATCATGTGTAAAAGTATTTCTGAGACATTCTTGTATTTCATTTTGCGTTCATAATTTTATATTTTTATCATTTTATTTTTATGAATATATGCTTGGATGAAATACAGGGTGTTTATAAAGTCCCGGACCCATTTTGATGTTTAATAACTCATAAAATAATAAAGACATAAACAAAGTTATGACATTTATTGATGGAATAACTTATATATTTTCCTTTTCAGGTTTGAATATCTTTGCTTTTGTAAATATAGTCTGCGCGTGTGGTTAATTTCAGATAATTTCATATTCCAGTCTAAATATCTGTACTTTTCTAAATATCGTCTGCTTATTAATTGCATTTTTCTCTCTTTTGTTTTTGGCAACTATTGCAATGTTATGTTTACTTTTGATGTGTTTGTTCTAGTACTTTTGTATGTGATGTAAAGGACAACGTTTACAGGAGGAGAGTGTCGAACATTGATGACCTAAAAGCCAGAATACAACCGCAATAGCCTCTGTGGATGCCGACATGTTTGCCGGTACCTTGCGTGAAATTGAATATCGACTTGGTATTCTCCGTGCGACGAAGGGGGCACACGTGGAAGTTCATTGACAAGGGTCATGAAACTTTTTGAGTCTATCTAACCATTTATGTTATTAATTTTAATCGATCTTTATTATTTTATGAGTTATTAAACATCAAAATGGGTCCGAGAATTAGGCAAAAAAGCACCCATTGTTTGGCGTAGGTTTCGAAGGCTATTAGACATAAGTCCCTCTTCTTCAACAGCAAAAAGATTTTTGCGAAATGGGAGGAGCGACGAGTTCTTATACCAAAAACAATGGATGGAGCAATGAGAGTTCAAACGTTGCGCCATTTGTCGAGAGAAACAGTAATCAAAGTTAAAAAGCTATAAAATTCTAAAAGTGTTAGGAAGAATAGAATTGGAATTCATGTCATTAATTATAGAAAATAAATTTTTGTGAAATGAAAATTTGAAGGAAATCCAGTTCAACAGCTGAAGAAGTTTTATGGATAATTTTTCAGCATCAAAGTCAAAACTGTGGATTAATATCACTAGCTTTCTCAAATTTGTCAATTTTTTTCTTTTACAACAGAAGATTCCTATTCCTTGACGTGAAATTTGAACGTTCTTTTAGTTTATCCGATGCATTATAACCCCAACTGACGAAATGTTTGCTACAAATCCGCCAAGAATTAAAATCAGAAATGAAATCTCAAAGAATCGGACAACTATTTTACTAACAAATAAGAAAATGATCTCAACATCCTAAAACTGAATTTGAGGAGAATATAAGTAATTTTACAACTAATAGATGGATGGATTGGAATAATGACAAGGCTATTATGATTGTTTCTAACAGCGAAAGGTTTTTATTTTTAAAATGGCAAGACGAACATTTTTTGAAGGCTTTATTTATGACTGCGGAAGAAACTATAAATACAAATCGAACCCCTTGAGAAGTAAAGAGGTAATTCGGCAATAAGAATATGCTTCGCAAATTGAGTTGGAGGGACATTTTCTGAACACCAAATACTGCTGTAGTTAAAAAGAAAATTCCTTTGTACTACAATTGACGCATTTAACGGTAAAACTGATTAACTAGATGTACAGTCAATCTCATTTAAAAATCCCAATCATTTTCCTAATTCGGGCAAGCCTCCCAAAAGCATTTATAAATCCCGGACGTCTGGTTATTCTATTCCTATCAAATGTTTTAGCCACAGTTAACAAGCGATAGTTCCAGTTAACTCAATAAGACCGTTATTGATCAAATGGCAGCACAACTATGCTTGAAAGGTTCTCCGTGAAAAACGTGCTTCGAATTCTACTGCCTGTTTTAACAATGCGGCAACCTCAGTCAAAGGCTTAGAAATTAAATACATTAGAATTCCAATTGTCCGACCTCCAATCGTCTGGAATTCTAATTATCTGGAACTCCAACTATCCAGATAATGTGTTCTTTGGAGGCTATTTAAAAGTAAGCTACCAATTAATTTATTCACGAGTTATTTTTTTCTTTTAATTTAACTAACACAAGAAGATAACATAAAAGCAGAAATCACGTAGAATAAGTCTGTATAGACATTAGAAAAGACTAAAAGTTATTCCAAATTGGAAAATTGTGGAAATTTATTCGCAATGCCTTCGCAGTTGCAATGATTTAAAACGTAAATCATTCCATGACTGAATTGACTGAATAAAGTATACATTTTTTTGCTGCGGATATGGGTGACAAAGATGTTCATATTTTCATCCAATTTTCAAGCTAGTTTAATATAATATTTAAAATTATTACTACACAAAGTTAGAATCAGTACTAATGGCTGAAACACACTACCGAAATGCTTGCTATAAATTCAGTTTACTATTGTTGTAATTTGGAAGATAAACGGAAAATCTTACGCGGCGCAGAATGACAGCGCTTGCAAAATTGGCAGTATTGAACAGTTTCATCCGCTCGGCCGTTAGGTAGCCGATTAGGAAAAGAAAAAGAATTCTAAATTCGGTCTTAATAAGGCAGAATTGCTGAAGGTCTCAATTCACAGCTTTCGGTGTTATAAACATGCAAAACAATTATTAGCAAATCCGCTGACACAGTAATCAAGACGAGTCTACACGATTAAAACACGCCTTCCCTAGACACTGAACTAACTTAACACCGTTTCCCAGATTCTCGCCAAAAGAAACAAGAGGGAGGTTCTACTAAATCATAAAAAGCCTTCCCCATTATATGAACCCCTAGCGGCCTATCCGCTCTACCAATCGGAATGAAATTTCAGATTTGAAGGTATGCCATACTTAAAATGACACAGTTCTCACAGTTACGGTTACAGTGGAAACACTTCAACTATATCGAGTGCTGGAATTCATAAGCGAAGGACAGGAAAGCAACAAGGTGACTGGCGGATTGTTCCTGGATATTGCCAAGGCCTTCGATCGTGTATGGCTGGATGCTCTCACGTACAAATTACACAACCTGGGTCTACCAGGCTACATCACAAACACAATTAAATCGTACCTAACAGGTAGACACTTTGTTGTTCACGTTGAAGGCTCACTTCCCACAAGCCGGCCTATACTGGCAGGCGTACCACAGGGGTCCCTTTTGGGCCCCACCCTATTCAACATCTACGTGAATGACATACCTACTACACCCAACACTACACTCACAATGTATGCTGATGACACTGCGATCCTTACACAAAATGCATTTGCTGGTCTAGTTCTACAACAGTCATAAAAACGCATACAAGCACGTTGGCAAGGCTTGGCTAGTCAAGTAGAAAGTAAAGGTTAATGTAGATAAAACCTGTGCTATACTCTTCACGAGGAAGAGAAAAACTCCTGTTTGCCTGCATATGTATGAAGAAAACATCCCCTGGGTCAAGCAGGTCCCTTACCTTGGGGTGATCCTCAATAAATCTCTTACATGGGATCCACACACTACACATATTCTTAGTAAGTTTCGAGCGCTTAAAGCATCACTATTCCCCTTAATCGCTCGAAACAGCGTTCTTTCTATCGACAACAAGTTGCTTATTTATAAATCCATGTTGCGTCCCATCATCAGTTATGCCTGCCCAGTTTGGGCGTATTCCTTCCTGCAAATGTCTTCGCAAAACGTTACAAGCTACCCAAAATGTGGTACTTCGAGAAATATGCAATGCCCCTTGGTACGTTCGTAATAAACAGCTCCAGAAGGAGCTTAACATTGAAGAGCTTAAGGTTTTCTACAGCCGCCTTGCGCGGAAATTCTATGATAAACAGGGGTTCGTTGATAATCCTGTAATTGTTAATTATAATTATGACGTCAATGATCCAATGTATATAAAGCGCCCTCGGGCTATTATGAGTAATAATTTAGATTGATATTTATGTTTTATATAGTGTAGATGCATATGTTATTCCTGTATTATATTGTATTTTGTGTATATACATTGCATGCATTATTTCACCTGGCGGCACCAAAAATTTCGCATATACCTATGTTCCCTCGCCATCTGTGCTCCATCAGTGCCCACCTGTGCTTTCTTTACAGATCTATGCCACTCGGCGGCCTACGTGCCTGACCTGCTTTCTTATACAGCCACTAAGTTAAGTTGTGATATGTTTTTTTGGAATTACTTTTATGTACATGTTAGTTGATAATTCAGTATTTCCCTCAATTTATGATTTTCATTTCTACATTTTGTTAAAATTTTTATAATTCGAAACTATACGTAATTGTTCGATGTGGGGTAGGGTTTGATTACCCAGGCACCCTGGTGTTAGGCACCGCAGTTACATAGAAGTGGAAACACTTCGAAATTTTCGAGCGATAACACCCATTTTTTACCTGCACAAATTGACAAGAGTATTGAAAACCATAAATGGCAATTGAACGACACACGACGAAAATTGCGGGTGTGAAAGATTTGCAAGGAAGAGCATTGTGAAGGACCAGTGACAATAAAAGGGAGGAGACAAAAAAAAACTTCTATTGCAATTAGAAGGTTTCAACGTGTACAACGTTTCAAGAGAGAATCAACTGCCGTAACTTTGCAATTTCGTGGCCATCACGATTCACCGAGCTCACTCCGATAGATTTCTGGCACTGGCGTTATCTGAAACCCAAGACATACACATCAAATCTACGAGATTTGAAAGATACCATAAAGGGTGAAGTTATATCGATTCCTCCTGCGATGGTTCGTTATTGTTGTTAACAATCTCTCGCATGCAATGCGTTATCATCTGTGAAGGTGGTCACTTCGAAAATTTGTAATATCAAAAAAGTTTTTTTCTGTCTCATCTCTTGTGCAGTCATTATTCCTTTACAATGGGCTTCTTTGCAGATATTTTATGACGGCATTTTTCGTCACACGTGTATCGTTCCAACGTCATATATGGGTTTTTAAAGCGCTGATCAATTTACGCAGGAAGTCGATTGGTTGAGTGGATTGGTCACTAGTGAGTCATATAACGGAGAAATTCTTTATCACCATCATGTACACAAACGCTACACATAAATTTACAATAAATTAAGAGATAAAACAAATGTTGTTGTTGTCTTGTCCACGTCTTTCATGAAAGAATGGTTGCCAGAGCCTCAAAGAGGTTGGACTTCTATTCCTTCCCCCAAATTTAAGGGAGAGACCCCCGGGGGTGAAGTAAAACAAATACGCATTAATTACGAATAAGCAAGCGCACGGTCCTGCAAAACAAATAAGCCCACACATACCAAATAATAAATAAAGGAATGAAAATATTTACATAAAGTTCCAACAATATGAACAGCTACTTTGTTAGCAGCCAACTACACTGGCAAACCTAATCGCCCAGTCTATAACGTACAAAATTTAAATGTCGCTGAATACTTATACAGCGAATGCTTTACCAGGGATGTATCCAATAGAATTATTACTAACAGGTAACCGTTTTCACTTTCTGAGTTGGATTTTAAGTTTATATATGTCGTACGTCCTCCTGATTGGTACAGTGGTTAGCACTGCTGGTTGCCATATCGTTGGGCTTATGTTGGAGTCTCGGGGATGCTTGCAATTATATAGTATCTGCGCGACATGGGAACACTTACAATACTGGCCAGCCGAAAGTCCTCTCTAGAGATTTGGCGGTAGCAAAAGAGGAGTGGGAGATCCTTGGATCCGTGTCCAAGAGTGCTCTCCATCGAAACTAGGATGCAACTTCTCCGTCCTCGCGAGCTAAAATCAATTGCTCCTTGAGATACAACTTTAATATTCTCGCTGAAGAGACTGTTAAATGACCGATAGATATTAGTAATTTCTGACGAATGCATTAAGTTGCAGGTGTCCGGTTCTGTGAGAAAAACATAGTATTTGTCGTGTCGTTAGTCTAATAATATCAGTCGTTATTATCCATGTCCTTCATAACTGCCGCATAGCCATATAGCGGTTAGTGACGTTGACTGCCGTATCGAGAAGCCGGGTTCGAATCTTGGAGAAAGCATATATGTTTGTAAATGTATAGTGTTCGTACGACAAAAGTGCATTCAAAATACACGGTCAGGCAAAAGTCCTCTCGAGAGGTTGCTGGTAAGGGAAGAGGAGTGGGAGACCCTTGAACAGCCCCCGGAGTGTTCTTCAAAATTGAGACAGAATTGCACAGTCAGTGCCGCGAAATTTTACTTGTACGATCAATGGTGAAATTCTTGTATTTCCTTCACTTCTATCTATACCTGTATTTATCTGTTTTTCATAATTCCTTCCATTTTATAAAAATTTCTGATATCAAAGATCTTATGCCATTCTTAGGTTCGATGGAGAAATATGAGTCGAAAAACCAGATACCGCAGTGCCACAACTGTCAAAAGTGGCATCGCTCCTCCAAAAACAGCTGCTTTTTTAAACCTAAATGTGCTAAATATGCTCTACCACGCAGAACAATAGATTGCGGTAATAACAGAAAAACTTACGAACTCCGATGAATAATATCCAATAACACAGGTCACCCAGCTTCCTACCGTGACTGCCCTACTTCTCCCAAACTAAGAAGCAACAAACGAAAAAGAGATAGCATATTTAGGCCTGATTAATTTACTCCATGTTAAAAATCAAAACGTTGTAAGGTATATTAATTTTAAAACAGTTATTTTTAAGTTAATCCATCTGTCCTATCTTATCTAGCTTCAACTTACAACTCGCTACCAGAATAAGTTTTGAGAATCGCGTTAAATGCAAATGAGAAGAATAGTCAAATAATCCTCACTTTTATTCTGTCAAATTAGGTGACAAGGAACCTAGTGAACTGCTAAGCAAATAATCGCTCACGTCCAAGAATAGAAACGTAAACTCAAGAAGGGTTAATTACTCTTTATTTGCTCAAAATAAGATTAAGAGTCGGCTCTTTTCTTTGGGCGTACAACAAAGCCTCCACTTGGGCTTAAACTCAAAAGGTAAGAAATAAGAACTAATTAAAGACTAACTAATGAGATTTAGCGGAATTAACGCAATTCTAAACTATAACTTCTCAACTCATAGTTGGCCCGTAATATTAAATTAGCCAGAGATCTATCAAAAGACACGTAACACAGCCGAGCATAGTAACAGCTTAGAGAGACGTAGCCCAGTGGCAAAAGCGCGCTACTCAGAAATCCTCACTCTCTCTGTTGAAGTCAGTTGAACTCGACTTATATACTACTCTCTTTCTCATTTGCATTTAATGCGATTCTAAAACACATTCTGGTAGAGAGTTGTAAGTTGAAGCTAGGTAAAATACGACAGATGCATTAACTTAAAAATAACTGTTAAAAAGTTAAAATATACCTTACAACGTATTTCTGAAAATGGCCAAACTGGCAATGTTGAAACAACAGTAATGCTGAAAATGGCCAAACTGGCAATTCTGAATTAGTTACTGCAGCACTGCTGTTAAATGAAAACTTCATAAATGCTAGTAATGCTAGTAAATCTAATACAAATAAACTCAGTAATAAAGCCAATAATCAAGGTTAGATTTTTGACGTTTTAGAATTTTTTTTAATTATATAACTGAAATAAATCACGTGTTTTGACAAAAATAAAGTGATTGCCATGCCATTTAATAAATTTATCCTTAAAGTATATACTTTTTAAAAATAATTTCTGAAATAATGATAACGTCAGTGAGTAGTTGCACTAAATCGTCCTCTCTGATGTTCAGCATGCAAAACAAACATTCATAAACTTCAAGCATTCTAAAATACATTTCTTAATCAAATAACAGGCAGTTGATCGTTCATCAAGTACAATGCTATTCACGATGAATACAAAATTAGAAGTTTAGCTTAATTTATCGCGAAAAATGCTAAAAAAATAAATAATGAATCTATACGCCAACCTGACTATAATATTCACGATAATACTAATAGGAAAAGTGCCGGAGCAGTGCTTCTTAGATAAATCTTTTTATGTCGCATTTTGACACCGTCAGTGATATCTAAATCAGGGTTAAGCAACCTTGTAGCTGTGGTGTGTCAAACAGATCTGCCAATATGATTCAGGACGGCGCGCAGAAGGAAACTTTTGAAACGGTTCTATTCTCGCGACAATGCATGCAGAGTTAGGGAACAGATTACAGGAATACAGGTTTAGAGATTTATTATACATTAACTATACATCATTTAAAGATGTTTGTTAACATAAAAAATATTAAGTATTCCTTCAGTATAGTTGAATGAAAAATAAGAATTTTAATGCGAACCTTGTCCCTGTACCTCTCTTCTTAATATCGCCATATCTGGGGTAAAATTTATGCATTTCAATTTGACACATGATTCTGAATATTTTTTTGTTAAACAACTTTGTGGACTCAAAGCATTTTTCATATGAGAAAAGATTTGTTCACATAGCTATGTGGAACCAAAAGCGGAAAACAGAATGCATGCAATTTTCTTCAAACAATTAAACCTATCCGGCCCTGACAACCAGCGATTTAAAATAACTGTTCGATTTATCGTCAGAGTTATATTCTAAATTTTTTCGTAATACTATAAATTTTGCTTTGTGTAATTCTGAAGATGTTAGTTCAATAAGTTTCATTTCAAAATTATCAGCTTCCATCCACTCAAAAATTTACAAATCGGATGGGTTTATTACTGGGTCTATTCAATCTGGTTTGATTAGGAAGGAAAGCATAGGCATACAAGTTTCAAAGTCTTTGCATCTTTTGGAAAATTCCTCCCAAAATACTTCAACTTAGTTTGAAGTTCATCTTTGTCTAAAGTCGATGTATTTACAAGCGCTTTACATTTGGGAAGCACTTATAGGCACTAATATTAATATCACGGAAAAATATATTTAATTTTGTAGCAAAGCCTTTCTAATATTAGAAAAGTTCAAGCACTCTTTGGCCCTTTTCTTGCAATCCTAGGTTCATTGAGATGTTTAATTATATGAGCCAAAAATATCAGTTTGCATAACCATTCTTTATTGTTCAATTCGGGGAGAACTTGATTCTTCTCATTAAGAAAAGCTTTAATATGTTCCATGCATGACACGAACTTACTCAAGATATTACCTCAACTAAGCCAATAGACATGGTTGTATAAGGCGAGGTCCACATATTCGCTTTCCATTTCTTCTAAAAAAGATTTCAATTGCTTGTGTACCAATCAACAACGGAACGCTATGAAAGTAATTAAGGGCTGGGATTAAGCGCTGGGACGAAATTTTGGCAACTAAACTTTCCTGATGGTGCATAGAGGAGAGAGACAGGGCGATTTATGTTTGCCTGAGAACTTTGCAGAGCGGTGTAGAGTGCCACTAAGAATTGTACCGCGTGCTAGACCTGGCACGCATGCCACAGGTTGCCCATGCCTGATCTAGAAGGATAGAACACAGGACTATGGTCCAGCAAGTTGGCAGTTCGAATCCAAATTTTTAAATTTTTTAATATTTATGTGTTTGACATAATTTTCACTTATTACCGGTAGCTGCAATTATTATTTATTCTCCTAGAACTCTCTGTTATTTTCCTCCATCCCATTTATTTTATTTTCAGCTCTTATTTTTTATTCTAAATCAAGTACGGCTCTAAAATTAGTCCCACCCACTTAACCTGTCTGGATATTAACTCCCAACTCTCAGCCAACAGGAAACTCCTATGGCCTTGAAGCGCGGAAGTGACGTGATCCAGATGGTCGATGTGTTCTTGTGGTAGTGTGTGGTTGTGAATCCGTGATCGGATTTTTTTGGATATGTATTTTGCTAAATAGTGTTAGGTAAGTGGATTATTTTGTTATTTTGATTTAAAATAACGTAAGCTTTATGTAATGGTAAGTAATACTTTTATCAATTTTTCGTTTTATATCTTTTTAATTTTTAGATTTTTTTGGGAAAATTTGTAGCTGTTCTCAATCCTATCCAAAAGTTTCGTTTTAACATCGAATGCATTTACTCTAGTTTGAACATTCTGCATACTATTATTTTGAATATTGGTTTCGTGTAGTACATTAGGAATTCTTTATTTTGATTATTTCTTTCTAATAACATATTTGAATACAGAAGGCCTCGACAGTGCAGTGTATTTGGTTGCAAATCCAGTTACGACAAAAATGAGAATGCTACAACTAACTCTTTACCTAAGTCACCTAAAAGAAGAGCTAAGTGGTTAAGGAAAATTCCGCGAGATTTAAGGAAATTAAAAAACCCCGTAGTTTGTATAAAACATTTTGATGAATCACAGATAATACGAAAGGACTGTTAATCTATAAAAATGAATATAAAGAATATGACAGAAAAATCCCTGGACTCATTCAAGGCGCTGTGCCATGTATACTTGAAAATGCTCCCTCATATTTAAGTACAAATAAATCCAAATCACGCAGACTTGTTGATATAGAATAAGTAAATTATAAGAAAGCCATTCAGGAAAGTTTACTAAAGGAAACCTGATTTATAAAAAAGTGCCTTCAAGATGTGGTTAATTACTTCCGGGAAAACATTTGTAAATTTAAAAAATAAATGGTTTTGCTTAGATGATGATGATTATGATATAGTTCGCGTATGTTTAGATACAACTTATGAAAATTGTCCAAAAATTTTGGTATGCATCATTATAAGTATTGGCATGAATTTTGAAGTGTACATTGAAAATCGAAAAGTAAGTAAGAAGAAATTTTCAAAATCCCCCGCTCTTGATAGAATTTCAGTATTAGATGATTTAATGAACAATGTTGAAACTTCTGCTAATAATACAGCATTTCCATCTGTGTTAGAATCTGTAATATTACATTACTAAATTCTGTTGATTGTAATTCAGATAATTATAAACATATTTCTTTTATAACAGAGCAATTAGAATTATTAAGAGTATCAAAAAATAACAGGCGTTACAGTAACAGAACTTTAATTTTAGCTTCAACATTATTTGTACAATTTTCCGGTGCATAGCAATCCTTTACTAAATTGCGACTATTTATGTATTCCAAGTACTCGAGTCTCAGGTAATATTATGAGTAGTTATTCATTATCAAAATTAAGTTTGGCTGGCAGCATTAATTATTTAGAGAAGAAAAAATGTTTTCTTAATGAACAAGAACTTATAGTAAATATATTATTAGATGAAATTCACATTCAGCCTATGTTCAACTTTAGAGGTGGTTCTATTTATGGAGGTTCTCACGATAAACCAGCACTTGCTGCCAAAACAGCTCAGGTTTTCATGATAACAATCAGTTTTTTCTTCATCTAAAGATGTAGTTAGTATTGTTCCAGTTAATGGATTGCGATCTAATGATTTAGAAACTATGATTCAGCAGATTTTAAAAGCACTAAAACATATAGGATTTAAAGTTGTTTGTTTGATTTCTGATAATAATGATAAGAATAAACGTACATTTGAACTAATGACCCCTAATAAAACTTTGCAGCCGTATATTAAGCACCCTTTAGATGATTCGAGGCTTCTTTTCTTTCTTTTTGACACAGTTCATATGTTAAAATAAGTACGCAATAATTGGTGCAATAAAAAAGTAATTACATTTCCTGATCTAGAAAATACTGATATTTCAAAGAAAGCTAACTTTAAACATTTGGAAATCATGTATGATATAGAGAAATCTTCCATTGTTAAATATGGCCATTTACTCATACGTAAAGCTATTTATCTTTCAACAATTCAAATATAAAATATGAAACTAGCACTTCAGATCTTAAATGAAAAAAACATAGCAGCATTAAAATGTATTTCAAAGGATCCTGCAGATGTTTTTGTGAACTCAGATGAAACTTGTGATTTTATTTCAGCATTTACAACATGGTGAAAAATTGTAAACTGTAAAAGCAATTTTGAAAGTAAGCACTTTAAGTATAAATTTCGTGCTGCTATTAACTCTCAGAATGTTGAGCAGATTAATTTCTTAAAGAAACTGGTGCTGGCATAAGATATGGAAACAGTTTGTGCCAATAAAAGAAACTTTATCACCACAAACATTTCAGGCATTAATAACAACTACAAATGCATTCATTCAATTGATTCCATATTTGTTTCAAAAGTATGAGGCTGACTACATATTGTTAGGAAAATTTCAAACTGATGCTCTTGAATCACATTTTGGAATGTATTGGCAAATGTCAAGTTCAGATTATTACATAAATTACGTACAGTTATTAGAAAGTGAGAAGAAGCTTCGTTTTAAAAGCAATATAATTTCATCATCAAATATGAATGTCCCTTGAACGTCACTTTACCAGATTATGATAAGGATTCTATCTTTACATTTGTGAATATTAAGGATTACCCAAATTTACTAATTAATGATTTTTCTACAGAAAATATTCCTTCCGATATTTGACAAGTGCTGGTTTATGTTTCAGGTTATGCTTCCATGAAAGAATTAAGGGTGGTAAAATGCAATATTTGTCAGGACTGGTTGCAAAGTATTCATTCAGTAGATATAGCAGATGATATTTTTGGCTTTCTTAAAGAATTAGATAGGGGAAAATTAACTTTACCATCTGAGGTTGCTTTATTAAAATCGTCAGTTGTACATTTCTTATTTCTTGAAGTTCTTAAAAACATGGAAGTTACATTTCTTATATCAGGAAACCAATTAGGTGTTTTATATAAGTTATCTTGCATACACTTAAGTCGAATTAACTTTAATTTAACAGATTCTTACACTTGTGGAATGACTTTACAAACTCGGTTAGAAAATATCCGTTTCATAACTTGTAAAATAATGGTAAATGATTATACTAAATGTAAAAATGACAAAATTAATATAAAATGTTCATATAAAAAAGTTTAAAAATTTACCAATTAATTTCAATTAATAAGTCACAACTGTGTATCTTTATTTATGCTTTGCTTCTGCATAGATTATGTATAATATGTTGCACGTTTGTATATGATACAGCTCCAAGTTTATGAATCTATTTTTGATAGTGTAATAGGCCTGTAATTTGGGGAAACCACTTTAAAAAAGAGCGAACTTGATCACTTTGGTGTGGAAAAAGTGATACAACATAAAATTGGAGCTCGCACAAATAGAAGGCTGTCCTTTTTATGAATGTAATTAGAACTAAATGCTTTGGAATTTTCTTTAAAGATTTATTCATAGCATAACATGAATGTAAGTTTAACTTTATACACAAATGTTCTAGCATTTAAGGAATTTTTAATTCATTTCGCTGTTTTGACAAAATTGTGATATCTGGTTTTTATTAGTGAATGGAGTGAAGAGAGATGACTAAGGATATTTCCCTTCTGAAAATTTATATAGCTGTTGCGATGGTAACGGCATGGATTTTTACAAAATATTCTGCCCTTAATATTTATTTTACTATTAAGAAAATCTAAATAAAATTTACATCCATAAATCTATTAAATCCCCCCCTTATGAGGAGTTTATATTGTTTTGGGAATAAATTCGATTCAGATTACATAAATGAATTCCATTTTTATTAAAATTGCAGAAATAAAGTTTGTATGTGGTGATTCTCAATAATATTTTCAGTTACATAAACAAAACACAATTGTTTTAAAAATTAATGAAGATATACATTTTTGCCGCCTATGAAAATATTGCAATGTGGAAAATTTAATGTAAACATGCGACCTACTCACGTTTACTAATTTTATTTATATTTTTTAAGAGAAAATGTTATTTTCGGCATAGTTAAACTTCGCGATTACAGTGAGGAGAACGAGATCGACTATTTCGATCACGTGACCTTTCCATAAACTGATTTCGTTTCAAGGCCAGAACTCCTACTGACGTTACAACTAGTCCACTACGGTCTCTCCTACCCGGTTAGCACAGCGGTTTTCCTTGATCGGAATCTCCATCGTCAACTTTCTGGTCTTGATTTTTCTGAATTGACTTAGCGTTATAAAAATTTACTCCAGATGATGAAAATCTGGAGTAAATTTTTATTCCAGAGATACCATCTTCATTATGTTAGCCACAATAAACAGCTATCAGTTTTATCCCAAATGCTATACACAGGATCGGACAGATGTCCTGGAACCTGCGACAAGTAATCAGGTTACCTCGTCATATTCTTTTATGCCTTCTCATTAAAATGAATGAAAGAACTGAAATCATAACTCAAATTATGACGGTCAGTATAGCTTCCTCCCCTCACCTGGAAATGCAATAAAGAATATGACTTCAGGATGCAAATTTAATGCAAATATATTAGAAAATTATTTTGCAGCTGTATTAAAAGATATTTATTAAAAATTGTAATACCTTTGTTTATTTTTCTTTTTAATCTGAGGTAACTGTTTGTTATAATGTGGTTATAATGTGCATTTTTAAATCATCTTTGGAAAGTATGATAAATGAAAAAACGAAACCTAACTGTAATTCTCCAACAGATGATATACTCCAGCAGATTACATACGCCTTAAACTGAGGTAACTGTTTGTTATAATGTGGTTATAACGTGCATTTTTAAATCATCTTGGGAAAGTATTAAAAATAAAAAAAAAACGAAATCTAACTGTAATTCTCCAACAGATTATATACTACCATACAGAAAAATAACCAGCTATATTGATCGTCAGCATGGAAATACAGAGTTGATCTTCGATTTTTTCTCCTTCCAAATGATTTGGGAAATTACCCGTGAAACGGGATGATTAAAGCGATTTTTAGTGTTCTCTTTCACTCTGATTAATGATATAGAGAAACTACATTAAGGATGAGGCATTACTAGCAACAACAAGAAACATGAATGATCACCCAGGATTCCTCTATTTTAACTCCGGTATAAAATAATACGGAAATACCTTTAAGGAAACAGCACTCCATGGACCAATGGTTCTGACATTTAATCTCTAAGCCACGAGTATACCACAAAGCGTACCTCGAGGTTTAGACAAGTAAGTTACATGAAATTTTCGATCATTACGGAGAAAAAAAATTACTTTTCGATAGGATTCGGTTAATCTGCAGCCCATTTACCCACCACCGATTAATCGGGAGTTGACTGTAAAAGTAAATAATTAGTTTTTATTTATACATTAGTTTCTATCTATACATCCATTTAAAAAAATAATGACAATTATTTAACGCACATTATTAAAATTCATAACGCTTCTTAATATTCATAAATTAATTCCACAAAGCGGAATGCAAATACTTCCTTCAAATCAAAGATTTAGCATAGTATCAAAAACTTATGTCTATAATAGATTACAAGTGGCAACAGCTTATGATGTAAGTGGTTAAAATGGTATCTGCACATACGTAAATAATTTTAGCGAGATTAAATGTGAAGCTGAAAGTTTTTTGTGTGTGTGTGTATGTGCAATTAACACAAAATTTTAAAGAAGCGAAGCTTTGCCGTAAAAGTATGAATACCGGGGCAAGTCTAGTCAACATTGAGTAAATGGCTATCTCACTAAATTGGCGAGATATCGCCAAGTTGGCGATGGTTCTGGCGACAGATTTTTATCGCCAAGCCTGGCGACCAATCGGAGACATTTTGGTCCGGTCCCTGTATAACTAATTTGTAATTGAATAACTAACTGATTCTATATGTAGCTGTAACCATACACGGCTTTCATATGCCTTCCAGTAATTTCGGGAAGTGAAAGGTATTAGCATAAAATTATATAAGATCGGGGACAGCATCAGTTTCTGAGTAGTTGTTATTCAATTCAGCGTTAGTTCAGAGTATTGAGATAACTCCGTGTGAGCTTCGCTCTTAAGATGCGCTTTGCATTGCGTTTTGGTTAACGTTCTTAGTTATTTAAAGTGTAACTACTGATTGTACACCATGATATCGTGAAGAGCTGCACAAGTGTTTCTGTGGAAAGTTCCAGAACTGTGAAATGTTTCTTTTGGTAAAATAAATTTGATCAAGTTATCATCCGATGTGTATGCATTCAATCTATTACAAATCCGTACGCATGCAACAATGGTATTTCATTTACATGCGCCTCTGAAGACTGGAATTTCTGTCAGTACATCGAAGCTATTAATTATTTTGATGTGAAATATTTGAATTTGTTATTAAGAAAAAACTGTTCTTTAGTTAAGGATATGAATTGGGTGGCGAATATTTATGAATTTTCGGATGTTCTTACTAAGAACAGTTTTATTTTGAGCTCGGTTAACAAGCTTCGAGTTGTTTTGTTCTTTCCATATTTTATTACCTCATTTTTATTAGCACCAGGGATGTTATTAGTCTCGATCCTCACACTTTTATCGTATCAGTTTTGTGTCCATATCACTTTTCAAATGAATAGATGTTGCCACCGAATATTATCGCCATGTAAGAAATCATGTAAGAAAAATCACCATGTTTAAAGAAATAATATAGCGAGTATTCGCTAAAGTAAAAGGACATTGCTACCAAATATTATTACCATGCAATGTTTTAAAGAATTAATATAGCAAATATAAAAATAGGGCAACACTTAACACTCTGCCGGAAACTGTAATGCACTGCATTACAGGCTTTAAGATGTTCAAAAGAAATTGTGGAAAACCAGAGGATTTATCCGCCTGCTTTGCACTTTGATATCCGCACCAACTATCTGCTCCTATTGCCCATGCATTTCTCACTTCTTGTTAGAGAACTAATGGGAGAACGCAGCAATAACTACCGACTCCATATTCTTCACATTTCCTTCATTGCTTCGGACAGTAGTTTCATAATAACTCTGTAACTTATCAATAAACTGATCCATTAATTTGCATTTGCCACCTAACCCTCTTTTGTCATTTTTCAATTTTCGTAAACGTTCTTCTTTGGACATGACTGATACTCAGTAGTTTCTTAACTGCGTTTTCTCCACAAATGTTTTTCACTTCCATTTCCGCTTTAGAATCACCATCCCCGAAATATTCAGCGTATAGTAAGTATCACTATTTGTTAGAGCTCCAGTTGCATAGCGCTAGATCGCTTAAAAAGATCGCTTTTTACCTTTTTAGATAACTTGTGGCATCTTAGAATAATTAAAATAAAACAACAAAGATTCAAAAAATATATATGTACAATAATCAACGAGGTAAATATAAAAATCAAACAAAAAGAAAAAAACCGTGATGCAAATGTAGGATACAAAGAACAAGCGTACAAGAAATGTAAGCCCATATCACAATGTTGTTAATCCCATTTGGCAAAATTAAGCCTTATAATTATTGCCAGGAAAGGGAAAAAAGACCTAGAATTAAAATAAAAAGGTTTGGCAGAAATTTTACTCAAAATATTTAAAAAAAAAAAAAAAAAAGAAAGACCCATAGGTAGCACTAATATTTGCCTGTAAATTAACCTTTTAAATGACACTTCCTAGTGAAATCTTAATGTTCTGATGATCATTATCATATATTTTCTGCTATGTTTTGCCCTTTGATATGGCATTTAATCATAATTCCGGTCCTGTTTTTATTCAGACTGCATTTTTTGGATATTATTGATGATGGTAATGGAGCTTAATACGCCTAATTCTATCAAATTATAGGTCGTATATACATCAATATGAATAGTTTTGTTTCGACTAATCAAGTTTTTTTTTCACTTTAGGATGTGAAATAGGGAGCGTCCAGTTGAAAAGTTGGAACATCTCCGATGCGTCCTTCTGTATGAATTTAACAAACATTTCGCCGAACAAGCTTCCACACAAATTCATACTTTTTATGGAGAAAACGTTCACTGAAAGCGAAAATGGTTTGAGAGAATCCGAGGTAGACATTTTGGCCTGACTTCGATAAGGAATGTTTGAACAATATGGCGCCAAGATAGCATTTGTAGTTCAACCCATGAGGACAATGTTGAAACTGTGTTGAAATTAGCCTGGAGATAGGCGCTGATCAGACAATAGTTCTGCGACACCTGGCATGCATAGAAAAAGTTCGAAAATTGGATCTAGGTTGCTTCATCTATTCAGTGAAGATAGCAATATTTTAGTTTTCCCATATCGTGAATATTGTCAGCAACACCAGATCTTTCTCTTAAGTATTGTTACATGAGATAAGTAGCAGTTTTAAGCAGAAGAAGAAATGAGTAATCCCAAACAAGAAGGCAACACCACATCTCAAACAGAACTTGCGTCCTCATAAGATAATACTGGGATGGTTTGTTTTGGTTTATTTAACTATGGCAAAACGCTCGAGGGTTATCTGCCTAAGGGCTTCGTGGAGGACTTTTAAAAGGAAACTGGCTCATATACACGTTACATACGGGGAAAACCACGAAAACGCCCATGCAGCCCTCCCTGTTCGCCTGGTTTCGAACCCCGGACCGAACTACCAGTGTTCAGCGACTTTAACGCTCGGGAGCTGGTGGGCCAGTGGAACATGCAAGGCATTATCTGTAGTGTATTGATGCGAAGTAATCGAACAATCAATCTGCTCTAAAATGAGAGAAATTCTACCTTGTTACTACAACATTTCACGGGAAGAGGCAAAATAAACGACACGGCATCTCATCCACAAGGCCAAACCATAAGTGGAAAGAATAACAATTTTGCAATTCAGCTGCCTAACTCGGAAGTTCTCCCACATCTGGCCAAAACCTCATTATGTACTTCTTCAGATTACCACCTTTTAAATTCATTTCCAGAATGCATTCCGGGCTAGGTCGTTCGATAACAATGATCAGCTTCAAACTTTTCCAATTGACTTTTATGCATTTAAATCACCGAATATTTTTATAGATATAGCATCCCAAAACTGCCAGAAAATGGGAACAGACTGTGAATAATAAACACATCAGTGATAAATTATGTGATGATTTTACCATTGAAAATAATAAATGTGCATTGGTCAAAGAACAGTATAAAATTTATCCATGAACCAATGTAACCCAATTAATCATCAAATAAAACTATTCCAAATATAATGTATTTTCGTGAATACTGGATGAAATATTCACTACGGCAATTATCTATGGGGAGAGATGCTTTCGTAGAAGATTTTCTATGGGATATTGGATCATATTTATGTGACACATAAGGAAAGTTAAGTTCTCGTACGGGGAGAGAGAAAATTCGAAATTATCGCCGTATAACATTGCTATATGGTCGAGTACACAAACTTTGCAGCTCATAGATACACATTCAACTAGTATAAAACGTTCACGATTCCTAACGCCAGACTTAATAGCAAAAAGAAATGGAGCAAATATAGACAAGCTCCTCATTTTTGCTCTTTTACTATGGGCTAAACATACAATAGATGAAATTTCTACAGAAAGCCTTTTCAACAAAAGCTCATAAAGCCACATTTCCTTGGCTCCCAGTGGACATTATGGGACACAACATGTCTCTTAAAAGCATCACGTTCGGTGCAATAATGGAGGTAGATAGAAACTAGAGAAGAGCAACCAAAGCTTCACCGGAAAGCCAGTGGTGTAGAAAATTCCCAGATGCATAAACTCAAGACGATAAGATTCATCTTCTTCAAAACATCATACATTCAGACATAAGTCTGCGGAATTAGGATGATCAGGGAAGGATTCCACTAGAGAATATTTCGAGACGTGATGAAATACAAATAAATAGTTTTAAAGATAAATGCTGTTATGTTTGTTCACAAAGGATTATACAGATAGAAATTGATATACAGTATGTGTATCTCCCAGCAAATAATAATGGCTAGCTATAAAGGAACTTAATAAAACTAAAAGCTGCTATATAATAAAATTTAGACTGCAACTATAGTTAATATTATTTTGAGTTTTGTTCATATATCCATTAACAGTCACACATTTTTCATGAATTTTTTCAAAAATTATAGAATTATTATTATTGTTTAAAAACCATTGTTGTAACATTTTAATATGCACAAAAAAAATTTAGTCTGTTGCATCATATCAGGAGCATTTTTTTATGTGTGTTTGTGTGCGCGCGTGTGTGTGTATATAATTTAATTCTTTTAGCGATATAGTATCAAACTCTCAGACGTTTTCTTCATAATCAAGTTTTCAAAATTTAATAATTTCGTAAAAGGTAAGTCTAAAATGAATTGCGTCGCCCAGCAACGCCGCTCTGACCCTTCTCGAGAAAAATCAGGATTACATTCAAATCGTTCGAGTTAAAATGCCATTTCTTCCACGAAACTACTGCTTATTTTATAAAAACAGTGAAATGAAAACGAAACGAAAAGTATCTGCATAAAGCACTTTTGGGGGGGGGGGTACGAATTTCCAGAACAGGTAACTGTTAGCGTAAAATTAAATTTAGAGAACTTGTGTTGTCATGTATTAATTATTTCTACGTTGAAACTGGTTACGAACACGACAAAAATTAAAGTGGAATAGTTTCTGCTGATTCATTTTATGAAAAGGTAGAGCCCGTACGTCTTCCTATAAAATCAGACTGGATTGATGTTAAGACTTTAAACGTAAATTAACGATAAAGAACCAGTTTATAAAACTTTCTAGTTTCATATTAACACAAGAAAGTGCACTTTTCACTAAACGCAACACTAAACAACAAACATTTATTATTCTAAAAAGTATGGGGATATTTTCCCGTTTCAACTGGAACTTTGAGTCCGCTTCCCGCGAGTTCTTTCTAACAATTGATAATTTCTTCTCTATCCCGAAAAAAAGTTAACGAAATTCAAATACTTATTTCTTTTTCTTTTTAAAAGATGATGCAATTATTTGTTAAATATTATTGTCATGTGCAGCACGGTCATGTACTATTACTTATACCAATTTTTACAATAAAGATTATTGTTCACGACACCAGAGAATTCCTGATAAACCGTCATTATTTATAAGTCTTATCGTGGAAATGAAAACGAAACTGTTTGACCTCGTTCGATTAGCTTTTTGACTGAATGTTTGCGCTATAAAATGAGAAGCGCATACAGTGTACGGGAAAATCTCGCCATATTTTATATAATTGAATTATAGTGACACTTGCAAGGAATGGATGCCTTCGCGGACGGCTTTTTACAAAAACCTAGTACATATTCATGTTAGACATTCGAAAAAGCGCGGATATTCACCAATTCTGATTCACCCGGATTTGAATCCGAATCAAAATACTAGTGTTCTTACCACCCAGCCGCTGGTGAACCTTCTGATGCACCCTTTGGCACATTATGGAATTAAAGACAAGAGAAAAATCAAAACAGTAAATGCTGCATTCTATTGGTCAAGATAAATTAATACAGTATACATATAACAACACATAAATACATAAAGAAGCAATAAAATTTAGTATTCTCTTACGTGATTAACTTAAGTATGTCGTGATAGTCTTTGATATTTTAAATGAAGCACTACCTCATAATGGAGAGAGATAGTATAAGACAAGTAACTTTAAAGGTAAAGCAATATTACAATATTTTTAAGGAATTTTACAAAATTACAGTGTCTCTCGCTTCATGTCAATAATCCAGTTACGCTGATGCTCGTTACCATTGCCTGTTTCACCGAAGAGACAGCCGCGGTATTAGACCATTTCTTTTCCATTAAATCAACAACTAGATGCGACTGTAAAGCGTTTCAAATCACAGTCACAATAAGAAGTAACCTAATTGATGAATGTACACTGGTGTGCAAAAATTAAGGACGAGACGGTTTTTTCAATATAACTTTGTACAAAAGCTTTCCAAATCAACACATTTAATACCGTAAGATCCCCAATACCTAAGGACATGAGTAATGTAAGCAACACTTACTAAAAGAGAAATCAGAGGGATAAAAAGAAGCTTTATTGAAAAAGTAGCATAGACCGCAATGCGACTGAAGGCCGAAACATCCTAGTGATGGGTGTTCAGCAAGAAACATCCGGTCTTTAATAGGGGATACGATCTCCCCTGACTGCTAGGCAGATTTCACAGCGTCTGCCCATGCTCAGAATGAGGGTGTAAATGAGTTGTTGAGGCATTGCTGCCCATTCGTCTTGCAGCGTCAATCGAAGCTCCGCAATCGTTACTGGTGGTAAGGTACGAGCTGCCAAGCGTCTGCCTAGAAAATCCCATACATGCTCAATGGGATTCAGATCCGGAGATCGTGCCGGCCAATCCATACGTTCAATATCCTCACTCTCTAAGAGCTGTTCGGCAGCTACTGTGCGATGACATGGTACATTGTCGTCCATGAAAAGACATTGCGGACCCATAGCGCCTCTAAAAAGACGCACATATGGAAGAAGAGTCTCGTTACAATAACGGGTCCCGTTGACTGAACCTGCGTCGAAGATGTGAAGGTCTGTACGACTACCAAGCATGATGCCTCCCCAAACGAGAACACCGCCACCTCCATACCTGTCCCTTTCAATGATGTTCGAGGGATGATTGCGGCTTCCCCGCTCTCTCCAGATGAGTATGCGATGAGAATCGCTACGCAGACTGAATCTGCTCTCATCTGTAAAGAGTACTCGTCCCCATTCATTGTCCCTCCAATTCCGGTGCTCCCGGCACCACAGAGAAAGCCTTCTCCGATGGGCAGGCGTTACAGGTACACACCGTACAGGGCGTCGTGCAAACAGATCATCACCGTTCAGTCTTCTGACAACGGTAAAACGCGATATCGGTCGTCCAGTCGCCTGTGTCGTGTGTCTAGCGATTTCTCCCGCTGTCTGCCGCCTGTTTCTTCTGGCCTGTAAGGCAATATACCGGTCATCTGCGGGTGTGGTTCCTCATGGACGACCACTACTAAACCTCCGGATAGCTGTTCCTGTAGTTTGAAATTGTCTCCAAAGTCGTGAAACGATGCTGTGAGCAATTCCGAACTCTGCAGCCACACTTGTCACACTGCGGCCTGCCTCCAACTTCCCAATGATTCGACCTCGGGTAAAAGCATCCAGATGTCGTCTAACAGATTGATTATTCGCCATTTCTCGCTGAGGCAGCAACTCGGTGTAATTTTAACTGCTATACGGCGTGCAATCTCTTTGCCAGAAATACTGATCTTACACCGACAACATGCTATCAGACACTCCCCCATTACGTCTACCTGCATATCTGCGCATGTGCTACCGTACATAACCTTACTTAATCTCCTGATTGGTCTTTCTGTCCGCTCTGCCTCTTCGTTCAGCTGATATGCTAATTTTTCGACTTCGTCCTTAATTTTTGCACACCAGTGTATCTTGCAATTGCTGACGGGCGATCAAATCTTGCTCGGCAGCTTCGATCACCTTACCTACATGTCATTTCTATTTCTACAGTTATGCTAAATATCATTTGTTCATGAAGTCCGTTATCTGGGACTGATGTAAATGAACTCACATTCCCACAACATTTCTACGGCTATGCATCAGGTGAACCAAGTGCACACCAAAAGAGATTACAGAATAAACCTCTGCCATATCACGTACGATGCGTATATTGACAGTTGGTAAACTAGTTTGAACAGCTGCATTCACATAATGAATAATTAGGCTATGCATTTATGTAATGGTACACTAAAATTCTGGCAACATAATGTCTCACATTGTACTACTAATACTCAAACTATATTATTTCAAAAAATAAAGAAAGAAAGAATCGTAAACCATCATCTTCATAATTAATAATAAATATTAACAGAAAATATGGCATCTCTTAACTGTCCGGAACAATATTCTCTTGGCATATTAATATTTACTTTCAAATTACGATTCAAATAAACCACACATTGCAAATTATTATTATTATTATTCACTCTAACGCCATGTCACGCAAAGGCTTCAGTTAATATGTACAGAAGATAACCTAATCGTAATATTCCATTTGGTTGATTAAAGCAGAAAAAAAAGATTCTTCACTTATCAATCTCCACCTATAAATCTTCACCTAGTGGCATCATGCAGATTATTTCAAAAATGGATAAATAACTTCGCATTGCAAATAACAGAACAAAACTAACAAAAGATAAACGATTTCCGTTACCCTGCAAATATAAAATAACATTTTAAATTTCAAGGTAGAAAGTTATGCTCAGTATGACTGCCTCCACAAGTTCTGTACTCGTTAAATGAATTTTTTGCCATACAAAATGGTATATCTGCCAGCATACTACAACAGCGGCAGTCATTCTAGAAAACATCTCTTCAACGTTACATCTATAACGTGATGCTGTTTATTCTCAATATCCTGCAAAAATCCTATAAAATCAAACTGTTTATTGTTGATGTTCTACGCACAAAAATTCTGCAAAAGAAAATACAGGGTTTCCACAAACGTTTACCCTGATTACAAAACACAATTCATAATAGCGCACAGATAACAAGCATTGTGCACTCAAATGATACTTGATGTCATTTTCATGCCACATTTTCTTTACCATTTCAGTTATGTTGTTGTTGCTGTTACCAATCTCACTTCACTGACAATCGTCAGCAAAAGCCTACGACATTCATCGTGGTAAGGAATCAAATGCACCTGTCGTTGGCAAGAGACTTGAGTACCATTTAAGTGACACCCCGATTTTAGCCCGATCAGTTCCGCCTCCCAATTTTGAGAGAGAGTGACCCGAAGGACAGGTTCAAAGGTCTCCCACCATTCTTTCTTACCTCTTGCGCTTTCGCTTCGCCGCATATTTAGAATGCCTAATGCCGCACAGACACTATATATTAACAAACATCTACGCCTTCTCTGGGATTCGAGCCCATGCCTTTCTGTACGGCAGTCAGATTTGCTAACCACTATGCCGGTTGGGCAGCCCAATTCTGTGAATGGCGTTTGTGATGCGCTGTCGTAAGGTCGCAACATCAGGAACTGTCTTTAACATGCCCTCAAAGAAAATAATCTGGGATGATGGCCGAGGTAATGTCAGGAAAAGCGCGAGGTGTGAAAGAGAGTACTCGTTGGGATATTCTGCGTGTTATCAGAGGTGCAAATATGGAAGTTTATTAAATGTTTTCAATACAATTGTAAATTTTGAGACTTTGTGCTTTTGAAGTTTAATGCATATTTCATCATCTATACGGAGCTATCAATCCGGAGTTACTCTTTGTAATCAGGGTAAACATAACCATATATCTTAGTTTTATCAAAAACTTGCTGTGTTTCACTACATCTCGGCATCCACTCAATTCTTGCACCCGCTCCCAACTATTATCCGTTCCCCTTAGAAATTTGTATGCTCTTTTTATTGCACTCTATGAAGATATAAAACATTGAATGCCCAGCTGAACCTTGAAAACACAACCATATTTTGAAGCTTTAAAAGTGAAAAGAAAAGATGTGTTATTATTCAATGAAAAATTATAAATTACAGCTTACTGATCTGTACTAAATCAGTTTAAAAGATTCAAATGATTTATTCAAATTAAATACCTTGTATTTGTACATCATTAACAATGGTAGAATAATACGTCTTTATAGATTCACTGAAACTCCATACAGTTCTATCATATTCGACACTAGCAAAATAATAAGAGACATCGTATTAAGAAAAAATAAAAATGAAAGCATACGCCAAACGTTATTAAAAAATTCAAAAGCAGGATTTACCTTCACTTCCATCAAATCAAAGTTAAACCATAATTTTAGAACGCGTAACTCTACAAAACAGTCTTACGTTTCGTTCTAGAGTACACAAAGACACAAGAACAAATCCTGGACAACATTACGAAAAATCCATCATGTCACCATTTGGTTAGTTTCTACAGGAGTAAACCTGCACAAAAAGGATGGAAAATAACATCTATCAATCGACCCAAATTTCATTCCATGAAAGCCCAAAGCTATCAGCAGAAAAGAGATTGCTTGAAGATAAGCTTTTCGGAGTTGGTTGAACGTGCCAGCTCTGAATCCTAGAAAAGATAAAAGTCCGGAATCATTTGACATTTAGAAAGACAGAATACAGAACAAGAAATACATCCATATCATTTCAGTTGGATAAAAGTAAACTCTCCCTTTCCCTCCTTTCTTCGCTGGAGAACTTTCGAGAATGCATGACTTATAACTCCATGGAGGAGGTTATTTTTATACAACTGGTAGCTTAGCGCTTACAATTAAATTTAGCAATCACTGATGATTTAACTGATCACTGGTTAATTTAATTATAGGCAAAACATACACGAGCTTTCTGCCCAGTTTTATTAATAAAAGCCAAAAGGGGGGAGAATATAGCAAAGAACGAATGTTTCCAATAAGAATTATATCAACTCGTCAAGATCTTTTTTTCTGTTCAAAACAAAAACGATATTGATATTTAACAAATTTCTTAGATAATTGATAAATTCAAAACCTTTTTGTGCATAATTATTGATCTAACTAATTTTGTATCTTGGGTATTGCAAGCATTTTCATCAATGAACAACGAAATGACACAAGGAACAATTAGGATTAAGAAATGCTAATAAACCACTACTTTTGTAACTAAAAAAAATACTTCATAAAATACGCAACTTTAAAATCATCAGATAATACGTCAAAGAGACACAAATTTTACAATCGAAGTGTAGAGCGTTTTTTTTTTCTCTTTCTTTCTTTTTTTTTCCGAAGCACGAATCATGAAAAATCAGCAAAGGCCTCACCAGCATTCGAACTACAGATCTTCCAACTGCCAGCTGAACATGCTGCCCACTTACACCTCCATTGTCATGAGCACAATTATTTTCATAAGGAAATGCTATAATTTCTTACAATCTTCTTCATTTAAAGGGCGAGTGAAGAGAAACACGATAACCAGTTGACCAAATTTAGATGTTAACAAGTATTATTGTCCAAGTATATTTTTAGTTGACACACCGTACTTCACAGTACAGACTATGTGCATAGCCTGTTCAAAATACAAGAAGAAAAAAAATCTTAAAAATTATTAAGAAATAGAGTTTTCAAAATTTGTTTACAAAGGACTTTGAAAGTAAAATCCTGCACTATCGCTTCGAGATTAAAATTTTAATACATAATATATATATATATATATATATGCTTTTATTATCCCTTGGGAAGTGAGAGAAAAATTTAAATAGTAAAGGTATAGTACTGAGTAAATCCAAAATTGGAATTTCAAATTAATTAAACTGGGATTTGTAATTTATTAAATGCTAAATTAATAAAAAAAGGTTTAAAGAAAAGTATATGTTAAGTAATTTAAACCGTTGTTGACTCCACAGTAAGATCCCAACTTTTCAAGGATAACTTCGATTCCTGTATAAAATCTTTAATAATTTATTTGCATTTAAAATTATGTAACTTTTACTGGAAAGGGCAAAATTGTAAGTAAAATTTAAAATTAATTTTGGTCAATTATTATAAAAAAAACCCGTTGTTAATAAGACATTCATTTTTTATGCTTTTTGGGGGGTTATTTTTTATTTCTTTTTATTTCATTTGCTTCTTAATTTTTATTTCATTTATTCTTATTTTTAAGTTGTTCAAAATGGATACTATTTTTTTAAATAAACTGTCTCTTATCGCGTCGGGGAATATTTTTTCGCATTTTTGAAATAATTTAAGATTGAAATTCAAATACACTGACGGAAAAAAAATCCCAACACCAAGAAGGACTTGTATTAGATAAACAAAACTTGGTAGGTGTATTTATACATCTGAAAGATGACATCGATTCAAATTTCGCGCATAAGTCTGGCGCTAGTAGCGCCACTCAGAACTTGCAAATCAGGTTTGCTTTAAATGCGTGCTGTAAAGTTCGTGAGCGTTATTTACCTTTGAAATTTGACGTATTGAGTTGATGTTAGCCAAGAATGCCTTTAAGAAGACGAAGAAGCCACTATGAACAGCTCACCGATTTTGAACGAGGTCGTGTATAAAGGCTACGAGAAGGTGGATTTTCTTTCCGCGATATTGCAAAAAGACTTGGTCGGAATGTATCCCCTGTGCATGATTGTTGGGAGCAGTGGTCAAATGAAAGTACTGCTTCAAGAATACCGGGTTCCAGGCGGCCACATGGAATTATTGAAGGGGAAGACAATCACATTCGGCGTACGGCTATGGCGTATCGTACTGCATTTGTGGCAGAAATTCGAGCTGCAGTTGGTACTACAGTAACAGAATGAACTGTTACAAATCGGTTACTTCAAGGATAGCTCCGAGCCAGGCGCCCTGTAGCGTGCATTCCACTGAATCCAAGCCATTGCCGTTTGCGACTCCATTGGTGTCAAACCAGAGCTCATTGGAGGACGGAGTGGAGATCTGTTGTGTTTTTTGATGAAAGCATGTTCTGCCTTGGTGCCAGTGATAGTCGTGTGGTGTTCAGAAGGACGCCACGGAACCGCCTGCAACCAAACTGTCTGCGACCTAGACACACTGGACCTACACCTGGAGTCATGGTCTGGGAAGCAATTCCCTATGACAGCAGGAGTACTCTCGTGGTTATTCCAAACACACTGACTGCAAATTTGTACATCAGTCTGGTAATTCAACCTGTAGTGCTGCCATTCATGAACAGCATTTTGAAGGGGGAGTTTTTCAACAGGATAATGCTCGCTCTCATACCGCTTTTGTAATGCAACGTGCTTTACAGAGTGTACACATGTTACCTTGACCTGCGAGATCAGCAGACCTGTCTCCAATTGAGCACGTACGGGATACCATTGGACGACAACTTAAGCATCATCAACTGCCAGCACTGACCGTCCTAGTGTTAACAGAACAAGTACAACAAGCATGGAACTCCATACCATAAAGTGACATTCGACACCTGTATGACACAATGCATGCACATTTGCAGGCTTGCATTTAAAATTCTGGAGGTTACACCGGCTATTAATGTAACAGCATTCCACATTTGAAATGCATTTCCTTGAGCTTAAATTAACCTGTGACCTTGAAAATTTAATCAATTAAACATGTTAACTAGACAAATGCATTTTCCAAATTTCATTACTCTACAATAATTTTTCCTTGGTGTTGGGATTTTTTTTCCGTCAGTGTATGTTATAAAACAGATCGGCAACTTTACGATTTGGAATAGGGACTTTTTTCAGAAATGCGAAAAAGGCGATAAAAATGAATTGTTGGTGCTTGTACACAAGGATTTCATTTCTGCTTTTAAAAGTCGGGATCTTTCTGTTTACTCAACAGCGATTTGAATTGTTTAAAAAATATTTTTCTTCAAAACATTTTAACTTTTATTAAGTTACTGTTTCATAAATTATCAATTCCAGTTTAATTAATTTCAAATTTCTGTTTTTGATTTTTCCAACGATACACCTTTGTTATCTAAATTTTCTTTTCTTTTCCTGGGAGATCATCTAAACACATATAGATTACTGTGTCCTCGTATGGATTCGAACCGCAGATTTAGCACTTGCCAGCTGAATATACTGAACCACTTATACCACAAAAATGGATATAGATGGAATAAAATTTGTTTTCCCCCTCCAATCTCTCCGGTGGAAAAATTTTAAAGAGAAAAAAAATTAACTTTAGTATCCCAGAAACAAATTAACATTAATATTTTTCTAACAATTTTTTATTTTCTAACAATTTTTAAGTGTATACAACACAACAAAAGTCCAAGCAACTGCAGTTATATAGAGCACAACTTCAAATATCCGACCACTAGGGACCGTAGCTCATCGGGATAGTATAAAAAATAGGTTGTTTTTCATTTATAGGCAGAGAAAATTTTCTATTTCGTTTATCATATTTTATAAGAATACGGATCTTAAAAAAAAAATAGTATTTTCCTTTTCCTAATATAAAAATACTTTTCTATGCGAAATCTAAATTTAATTATAAAACGAAATTATATTTTATTTGCTTAAATGTATAATACATTTCTCATCCAGCTTTAGTGAAATCTAATTTAAAACGATGAAATTATTTCTCGTTTACTTACGCCCCAAAACTATACATATAAACTTTGTTTTTTCTACTGAACTAAAATTTAAAGCAAATTATTTTTTATTTGTATAAAATAAAATGCATACCTAAAATTAAAGAAAAAAATTCTTTGAAGAAAACTAATGAAATTAAACGATACAATATATATTAAATTTTTGCACTTATATAATTAACAAAGTTATAAGTTTTAATGACAAAATAGTCTTTTCCCCATTGCAAAAGAGCGTTTCTTAAAATCCAATCATCTTATTTTATTTTAATCTCGCTTTCTTAGCATTCATTAAATTAACGAAAAATTAAACAAAAATAAGAATAATAATACGTGAATAAACTAATCACCATCTTAGTTTTATTCGTTTAAAAAGAACAAGAAGCAATTTGGATAGCTGAAGCTCTGAACATAAGAGTACATATAAATTAGTACTAATTACCTCGTAATTAGGGATATTCCAAAAATGGACTTTCTCTTACGTACTCGTTAACATGTACTTACAAATGCGCTTTCATTTAAATTCTTACATATTAGTTATTTAATAATTAATACGAAAAAGTACGTACAAATTTTAAACTTTTAAATTATAAAAATTAGTATTAATCATACATAATAATTAGTACATACATTTATTGTGAGTATGCAAATATTAATGCGTAAATGTACATTATTAGGGGAAAATTATAATGAAAATATATTGTTGCGTTCTACGAGTTCGTGGATTTGAAGTGATTGATGACAACACTTGATGAAGAATCAAGACACAATTTATTCGTCAGTCCTACACAAGATGGTTCCAAAGATGCGTTACACAGTCGTCGAAAAAATATAATACACGCTGAAACAATCAGCAACATAGGCTTCAGGCTATTAGGTGCAGAATGCTTCACGGCAAAGCACTAAAATACAGCTCCCGACTCGGTTCTGTCGCTCTCGAGCTAATCTTTGAACTCAAGACACTACTACTGAGCTCAATATACTCTCATGATAACATACCCTCAAGATACTCTCACGATAACATATTCTCAAGATACTCTCAAGATACACTTCACGATAAACTGCTACTGCGGGTACAGGCAGGGTTTATATAGCTTTTTGACCTGCCTTCGAGAACATTCTGAGGAAAACCGGTAAGAATTCGTTCTAGAATATTCTCCCTCCGTCTATGGCATATGGCTAATTTTGTCGCCAAATAGACGATTTTACGCCAAATATGGCAACCCTGCCTTTCCTTGTCACTTTCTGGCAACCCTAAACCAGCTTTGCGGGGAAGCTATCTTACCGCAGCTGGGCTTTTCGTAACAATATGTACTAATTGGTAGATATATTTATGTATTAGTTTTCAGTAACCAGAAAGCGTACTAAACTAATTAAAAGTATGTACGTACAAATTTCAAGTCATTATGCGTCAGAAAGTCCCCTCTCCCTTCAATTTAAAGTTAATATTTTCCAAAGACTTTAAGATGAAAAATAATTTGTCAAAATGAATTATACAGACGCTTCGAAGAGATGGAAATATCTCTGTCTACCTCTTCTTGGTAGGAACAGCAGTATTCCTATTGTTAAAATAAAGGTCTTAAGCGCAAAAAATGCTTTGCGAGAAAATGACGACGAATACCGTGTCATCAATGAAAAAAATTCTAAATCAATTTAACACCCTTAGGGTCAATATTTCTTTGGTATGCTCGAAAGTAAAAGAATCTGCTGAAAGCATTTAAAAAATTCTTCTCTACTTCTTTTCTGTCCTCTTATGCCCTTAAGGAAAACCTTCTCTACTTACTATAATGAAAGCAAAATATACTTCGTAATTTGATGGAGGAAAAGAAAAGAGGAAGAAATCAAATAGTGTCAAAAAAACAACTCAGCTTTCCTATTTTTTAAGAACGCAAAACCTTTTTTATCATATCAGTTCTTCGTATCTGGCAGCATTTGTCTTATAATTATAGCGTAAATATTATTTACAAACTTCTAATAAAAATTTAAGTGGTTTCATCGTAATTATTTTTTTTTTCATTTATGCGCTCTTTCATTAAAAAAACGTAAATATATTTAAAACTGGTTTTTGCTTAAAATAGCATTTAACGGCGATTATTCTTTAGCATAGTAGTTTGTTGGTAAATATGATTGCTTCTAATCTGATCATGCGTATAATATAATTTGAGAACCACGGCTTGTTTGGATGCGAAATACACAGCTGAATATTCGTTAATATAAACGTCCATTCACTTTTTCCCATCAATTAAAACATTTTAACCATAAAAGTAAGGAAAATTCGAACGAGCTTTGAACGACGCTGTTTCCCTGTTAAAAATGTTCTTGCCATTAACCCAGTATTATGCACACTTGCAACTAAAATTAATAAAAATCAGAATAAAAGTACTAAATATTGAGAATAAAAATCAGACGACGTTTGAAAAATAAATCAGAAAATAAAAAGAAAGGAAGATTCGAATCTTTTCACCGTTTAAAAAAAGCCTGAAAAGATCCGAAAGGATTCCGATTTGAACGTTGCATCAGACGTTTCACTTAGTTTGAATTTATAACAGCAGAGTATACTAGGATTATCTGCTTAAGGGAAGGGATGCCTTCTTGGAGGGCTTCCTAACGGAAACTAGCTCGTAGACACGTTACACATGAGGGAAAACCACTTAAACACCCATGCAGCCAGCCCGTTCGTCAGCAAACGAACCCAGGACAGAATTACCAGACTGCTGGTCGGCTCCTTGCACCAGAGGATTTGCTAAGGTTGTTTATGCTCTCGCTGAGCATCGCAGTTACCAGTCTACAGATCTTGGACTCATTCCTGGTAACACAATGTTTTTCTCTTTTTAGTTTTATTAGCAAGCATCGCTTTCTTTGCACTTACGCTACATAAAATTCAAGAGCAAAATCGCAAAATGTATTTAGAAACAGCATACCTTTAGAAATCCCAGAGAAAGTGTTAGGGGTTGCGATACATTTTATATATATATATATATATATATATTCACTATATATCTTTGAAAACTAGCCTTTCAAATGCCCAGCCGCCTAAAAGCTTTGCAATAAAAATGATAAAAGTATATAATCCTTTTAATGACTCCAACTAGCGTCCTTTTGTGAAAATATTTCATATTTCTAAGCAGATATCTCATGATTTAAATGTATTTTTATTCGAATCAATTATAATAAAAAGCATAAAAAATATTTTTAAGAACGGCATTTATTGTTTTCAATCACTTGGTTTGCTACACAGTAACAGAAAGATTATATTTGAAAGTTAAATATCTTACACTTTACCGACTAGTATCACGCTAGTGCTTGAAGATAATAAGTGTTATAGTTGAGGCAGTGGTAACGCATTGCTTTCAAACAGCCGAATTTGTGGATTAAAATTGAAATATACCTAATATTTCGACGAATGGCAATCGTTTGACGCGCAGGAGATAAAAAATGTTTTATTTCAGTGTTACCACTTCTCGTTTTCAAATAGCTGAGTTAGTTAAACAAAAATTTGTTACATAGTACAAAATATGAAATAAATGAAAAAACGAATTCAAAATTCGGACTTCGAGGTGCCTATGTTCAAGTGGAGGACCACGTGCATATTAAATTCAATTTAAACTAAAACCATACGTAAAAAAATATTTTTAAATAAGATAGAATTATCTTTGCTATGACAAAGAGGGTGAATTCGAACGGTATTTCAAATATCTGCTAAGAATACACGCTTAAAGTACAGATTGCCGACAAGTCGCCTAATTGGCAAAAATTTTGTGTGTTTAGCAAAAACTGCAAAATTCACATAAAAAAAATTATTTCGAGTAAAACTGAAAGGTTTTCCTTATAGATCACGAAACTTTCATAGAAGATGGCAAATATGAATGCTTAAATTCAAGTACGAAATAGCGATGCAACAGAAGAGCTGAAAGCCTCTCCCCCACAAAAAAAGGACATTTTAAACTTTTAACTAATCTTACGAAATGCAGAAAATAATCGAAAACGGTTTTAAAAAAGACTTCTAAAAGAAAATGAAACTTCAGCTAATCATCATGAACAACTGGAAACACCCGTGTTATGACCGCAGATGGTTTTCATACCTGAATGTTTGCTGTCATGGTCGATGAATTGACAACGGATAATGTCTTCGTACTGTTATAATGACGAGAGGGGAAGTTACAGTTCGAAGGAAATGAAATCACACATGAAGAAGCTGGAGTGTTGGAGATCAGTGGACTTCTAGAAATTTTGTGCCGTGGTGTTTGTTCTTCGGAGATTTTATTTTTTCAAACAAATACTATAAATATTTTATTCGCAGAAACAGGCTCATATACACGTTACACACGGGGAAACACACGAAAAAGCAAATGCAGCTAGCCCGTTCTCCGGTACTTGAACCCCAGACTGAACTACCAGTGTTCAGCGCCTTTACCACTAGAAAGATAGATAGATAGGTAGATAAAAACTTCCAATCTAGATATTACCTTAAATTTTGCTACTCCCTTGTTATTATTCCTTAAAGATCATCAATAAATTGCCAACATACTTCGCGAACCAATTATAATACGCCCGTCAAGAGAAGTGCTCTGATTAGACCATGCGTTATCGTTGTATTTCTACTGTATTTTCAGTTCCCCCCCCCCAAAAAAAAAACAATGTTAACTATTTCTGATTTATCAAGGAATGTGTAGAAGGATGCTATATTATCTTCTAAGAAAGAGGCATTTTACTTCACTTTCGAATGTGCGAAAATGACGACGAAATAGCGGAAGCCGTAGTAATACTATAAGGTGTTGGTATCTCTATAAGAGACTGTAATTAGAGGTGCCCACTATTTGCCAATATACATTGCTGATTTATCGATAATTTCGGCCTCATTTACATAAGGGAGGCCGTAGTAACAAAAAGTGCCCAAATACTGATCGGGAATATTAGATTTAATTTTGAGTGCAACAAAATTCGAAAATTTTTCAATAGCTCTTTTCGATGGTTCTCAAATAATGGCTGTCAGAAACCTTTACTTATAACATAATGTAACAAAATAGCATTTGTTACAAAATATTGTTCAGAAATTAAAACAGAATGACCCTAAATGGTTAACATCAATGCATTTGTACAATACTGAAGGTAAAAGAAAGATTTTTTATCTACATCAATTAGCAAAAACATCAGCTTGATTTAACAGAAATTAACAACGATAACACTTGTCGAAAATTTGCAAATATTACTAAATTACCTAGCGACCAGTATTATATATAAAATTCGTTCGAGTCAAATATGATTAAAAAAAGACTTCTGATCATGTTTTTAAACATCATGTTTTAGACTTGTTTTGTTCTCCCGTTTCAGAGATGCAAAACTGCGTCAAATAACAGATTCGCAAAATGAGAGAAAATTTTCTGAAGCAGAATACTTCAAACACAACCCTTTCCATGTCCATTCCATTCAAATTCAAATACCCTTTCCCACTTGGAGGATAAATAATTTTCTAATGACTCATCTAAAGCAATCCGTTATATGATTCCTTTGAAACTGAACCACTAGTACTTAATGGAAAACTATAATAGCCTCAACTTAAGAGTACCTCAGTCAAGCTAACGACAACTCGCCAGCAGTAGGATAATAACTTAATGCTACTTTTCCCAGTAGCTTAAAAGCATTGGCAGGGAGAAGCCATCAAATTACTCCAGTAGTATTTCCGAGGTAATGAGCATTTTCGGAAGGATATAATTCCGGAAAGAGAGAGATGCTATGTATTGAATACGTAATAATACAAGAGTAAGAGCTGTTCCGGGCTGTTATATCACCCAGACAGTTAAAACTCTATACCTATATAAAATATTAACAATGGAAGATCAAATGATTCCTACAAATATTTGAAATGGTTATCATACATAGAGCAGCAACTAGTGATAAAAGATGTAAGCCAGGGTTTCTAACATTTCTACTGTCAATTTATTAACTTTTCTACCGTCAATTTAATAGCCGGAAACTCAAATGTAGTTGGATAATGCTTCTTATAGAAAAAATCTCTACATTTAAAAACATCTGATTAAGTCCGATTTCTCCAAAATGCATCAAAGCTTCTCAATAAAAAAATGAACCTAATATAAAATTGAATTTCACCTAATTTTAAAATTGAAGCCAGTATATGTTTTTTCGGAGGGAGGGCTATTTAATAAAACAGGTTCTGAAATTATTCCTTATAGCTGAGAAACACGATGTCCACATATTATCGCAAACGAACTTACTAGAAATTGCTAAATTTTCAGAATGAGGCGAATTCTGAAAAATGTGTACTTAATAATTCTTCAGAAAGTCAGTCGTTCGTTTGATTCAGGCACTAGCATAAGAAAATGTATTAATGGACACAATATGGTCAGTTGCAAACGGCCTTTGACAAAACAGTAATAAATCAGAACAGTTACCTGCAAGAAGTTTGTACTTATAGCATTTTAAACAGAGCTTCCGGTGCAGTTCTTGATGATTCTAGAGAAAGAAAAGATATGTTTTCTACATCACCTTGAACAATTTTTACATCTTTACTTGATTTTTCATATTTTTCAATAGTTCAGTTTTAGCAAGGAACGTCGCCATTTTTGTATTTCTTTTTGTTGTATTCGAAGAGCTTTTACGAAATATCGTGATACATTTTATCTCTAATTTAATTTTAAAAGATGCTTCTGAGAAATCTGCAAGGAAGAACAAATTTCGGTATAATTTCTGCAGGAATCCCCCTCTTTTTTTTACTAACTTTATCGTATGAAAATCGAGAAAGGAAAATTATGCAAATAATTAAATTTCCGAAGTACGCGGAGCAATAAGAACGTAATAAATTCAAAGGATTCATGGATAAACTACCAATAACTAAAAATATATTTGCGAAAACAAACCCGCATTCCAATAAGAAAAACAGTAATTATAACAATATACATCTAATTATATACCTTCATTTCCAGATTTATGCATGTTGAATTTCGTGCTCTCTCACTATCGCTCACTACTATACCCAAGACTTCAAATCCTTCAATGTCGCTTTCTGTTGCCTGCTGCAGGTTGCAAATGGTCGCCATCACCTTTGTCACCGTTCACTCTGTCTTCCCACATACAATGATGTGCACTGGTGAAACAAATTAAGGTGAAATTAAATTTATATCGAAACAGCAAAAATGAGTAACCACCAACGTTTAGATGACGGAATGAAGTGGCGAATTGTGGGGAGGCTAGAGGCAGGCCAATCGCAAGTCCAGATATGCAAAGAGTTTAATTTAAATCCCAGCGTCGCGTGTAACCTATGGAAACAGTTACAGGATACTGGATCCATCGAGAGAAAGCCTGGGCAGGGTCGTCCAAGAGCTACGACGGCCAGAGAAGATCGCTATTTGTCCATTTCAGCGAGGCGTAACAGAGGGACTACAGCTTCTCAGCTCTCTCGGGACCTGTATGCAGCCACAGGAACCCGTGTAACAAGGGTGACTGTTTCCAAAAGACTTAATGAAAGAGGATTGTTTGCCAGAAGACCGGCTGTTTGCGTCCCGCTCACGTCTACAGACAGGAGAGTCCGATCAGCATGGTGCAGGCAGCATACGGAGTACGGAAGGCAGAGTACGGAACAATGGGTGACTGTTCTGTTCACCGACGAGTTCCGTTTTAGCCTAAACACTGATTCTCGCCGTACTTTCATACGGGGAGAGCCAGAGACCCGTTACCTACCCTCCAACGTCTGCGAAATCAACAGTTATAGCGGTGGCGGTGTAACGGTCTGGGCAGGCATCATGTTGGATGGCCGCACACCTCTCTACGCCTTTGACAGAGCCTATGTGATTGGTGTGAGGTATAGGGATGAGGTCTTGGAGCACTATGCTAGCCTTTTCCGAGGTGCAGTGGGCCCCGAGTTCATCTTACAGGACGATAACGCGAGGCCACATAGAGCTCTTCTAGTCGACGAATTTCTCGAGAGTGAGGATATTCGCCGGATGGATTGGGCAGCCAGGTCTCCAGACCTCAAACCCATAGAGTATGTCCGGGACGCTCCGAGGACGGCAACTGCAACTCGTGTCCCTCCTCTGAGAACCATCCCGGAACTGAAAACAGCATTGCTGAATGAGTGGGACCAATTGCCACAGGCACTAATAAACTACATTATTTCCAGTATGACATCACGCTGCGATGCCTATAAGGCTATAAGAGGGGACCATACCCCCTATTAACCCATTTCTTTTGTGTCTTCTGCAACCACTGTTTCAGACCTTCAGACTCCCATGAGTGTTACACACGAACATGTGTGTCTATTGTAACTGTTGAATGTTTATTTTGTTTGCATTATATCAACCTATGTTCACACCAAATTTTATCTGTCCAGTAGCTCTGGAGATTGTAGATCAAATATAAAAATTCTCTTAATTTATTTCACCAGTGTATAGCCATACAAAGCATAAGATATCCCCATTTTCTTCAAGCTGTTAAAAGTTACAGCATCACCAATAACAGCCCATGCACCCAAAATTCAAAAGCAAATTAATTTATTCAATGAAACCTCTCTGCAATTTTTCACTTCTAATAATCAGTACTACCCTGCTGGTATCAACTCGATATGATACCTTCGGAGATGGTCTTTGAAGAACTTGCTCACAGATCAGTCCAACGGCTGCAGAAATGATGTAAGTCCTCATGGAATGATGACAGGAACAGTGTTTTTCTGTTCATTTACACACCTTCCCTGAAGTTTGCATACGGTTCAACATTTAAAATATTTAGGCAAAATATTTTTACCAGTTTTCCAGATGTAGCAAGCTCTGGTTACCTAGGAACGAAATTCGGCTTATGCAACTTGTGCATCGTAAAGCCCTCGTATGAACGCCAGCATTGCTTTTAATACAGAGCATTTGTTAGTGAGTTAAACAGAGGACGATTCGATGTGACATTCGAAGGTGCTTTGCGAGGGCTTGTTTTATTAATAAAAAAGACCCCTCCGTGGACGAAGCTATTTTAAAATTTTGGTAAGCTTGCTTTTTAAACGTCTTGTGAATATTTTTTAAATGTTTAGAAACTTGTTCTGAAAAAACACTAGGGTAGAAACAGATGAATAAAAACAGTATTTCTTATGTTCAGGTACATTTCAGACAACTAGCGGCGAGCAATATGATCTCTGAATGCTACGACCTGGGTTCAAATACTGCAAACGAATTTGGTTGCATACGAGTTTTCCCTTTTTTCCCAATGTTTAACGTAAATACTATCCAGTTTCCCTTAAAAAGACCTCCACTAATGCATCTCTTTCCTTAAGAAAATAACCCTCGAGTGCTTTGTCTCAATCCAAGACACATTTTACTTCATCTGAAATAAGCTGATGACGACAGTAAGTTTTCTCACTAGAAATATCATCTTGGTACATATATCTTTTTAGAGAAAACTGTTTGGCGCATGCTGTCTTATAACGAAAAAGATTCCAGTTATGTTTTATTATAAACTCTAATAAGTGGTTAAGACCGTTGAATACTGATAGTTCGAAATGAATTTGAAGCCAGGCTAACGGCTGTAATATAAAACGACTTTAAGAGAGAAGACCGTGACCACACATAGTTAACATCCAAAAAGTAACGTAAGGAAAGAACGTGAACTGACTATACGCCATTTGCAAAAGGAGAGAAGCACGAGCAGACTTAACAGTGGAAACTTTCTTTCTTGTATAAAGATACTTTACATATTTTCCACACGTAAGGATGCTTTGATGAATAAAATAGCAACCCAAAGCATTTTAATCGTACATTATCAAACTTACGTGCGGAATGTTCCCCCCTTAAAATTTACTTAACGGACCAATAAATCATCATATTCGTGACGAAATGAAATTATATCTTGAGATCGTTACGTTTTTAAAAAAAGTAAATGGTATCGCTATACATGTTAAAACATGTTAACAAGTCATCTGTGAAGCTCTCTTTTTAAAAAAGAGAAGCAAAATTTATTTAAAACAAGCATTTTTACTTGTCGCGAATTTCTGAACATAATACTTTCTCATCACTTTTGTATTAAATTTTCAAATAGTTCGAAACTTTCTTCTAGTTAAAATCAGGATGCTTACACATGTATCATACTCGCATTAACTTACACAAGAACATAACAAAAGGCGACCTCTAATACCGAAATTCGTGATATTAATACGATTTTAATTTAATTAAAAATGTAATTTACAGTGGAAAACTAAAAGAAACTTCCAGTTTTTCTAACCATACACAAGAAAATTGCGACTTGAAATGCTTAAAATTTGCATATTACATATATGAATGCATTATAATTAAGGAAAACACTTCTAAATGCCGCAAGTGTTAAGCTCCACATCATTCAAATTAACGGAGATGACCAAAGTATCCAAAGAAATTTAAGAATCTAGACAATTATCAAATAAATTACGGAATGTGACAGACATCAATAGCTAACCATAAACTTCCATACATAAAATCTAAAATATCTTCCAAAGATTCTAAAAGTTGCGGATAAAAGTAGCACCCAGAAAGGCGTCAATGAAATCGAAAAATAACTAAAGGAATGAACAAATTTCATTTTTTGTAGCTAATCTAAGACTTAAAAGACATTTTCGTATCAGAGACTTTACTACAAGTTTAAAAAGTTATACTTGTGTCTCTAATCCTATTTTAGATTACTTTTTATTTATTATTTACCTATTTGTTTACTTATTATTTACACGCATTATTTTTTATTATTTACATATTTTAGATTTTAACTAAATATTATGCTAGTATAATAAATATGAATTCCACTTATGTACTTTTCAGAAAGTTAATTGTATTTGTTAGTATGGTAAAATATTAATAGTTTAATCGCAATTGTTGGCGTTGTTTCCAGATACCACAGAAACGTGAGGCAAAATTGTTACAAGCGCTAAACATACGTCCGAAATGTTACTTATTTTCATGAATATAACTCGGAAATGATTATATGTGACAAATTAAAATTCCCCACCAAACTGTCATTCCTACTTACGCTACTCCAAATTTCAACTACAAGTCTGAAAGGTTTTTCAGCCACTTGAAATATAGCTTTTGTCACCTATAAAACTTTCGCCCATTTCTTTATTATCTCTACCCATTCCCACAAATTCTTTAATAACATTATGTTATTTTCCTTTCGCAAAGTTTAAAATATTCTATGGAGAATAAAAACATTGTTTTCCTCACTCCATCAGAACTAATTTAGGCATTCAATGTTTAATGATATAGACACACACTGAAATATTCGTTTATTTGATTTGTTCACACTTTCGAGGTAAAGGGACTTGAAAGATTACATGGTTTTTCTATTTAGTGAAGTATTTTATGTCATAAATAGAACAAAATCCTTCTTTTTCTCCCTAATAATTTGTCACCGACGTAACTGGACATTCCAACCTCACTAAAACCATTCAATATTGTCTCAAGAGAAGAATGCACACGTTTGGATCATAAAATTCCCATGTTAGTAACAATAATTGTCTTTATTAGAAACAAACTTAAAATCTGATCTTTAAATTTCAGGCTAACAAAAGTAATTATTTCCTAAGTAAAAAAACTAATTCGCCCAGGTTTTTAATTTCGCGAAAAGAAATCGCGATTTCTTTGGCGAACATAAACAAAAGACAGTTCTTAATGCACTCATTGTTAAACTTACTAAAAATCTATTATCTGCGAATCAAAAACTGTCAGTTAAAAACAAAATTTACTGGCGCGATTTTTAATGATGCAAGAATGAATGCAGGAAATGTGAACTATGTAACACGCTAAATTGGTTGAAACTACTAATTAATTCAGTCACTCAAAAAGATTATGTATAAACAGTACCAGGAGACCAGCAGTGAGTAAAATGGGGATACAGCCGGTAGATCAACAACATCAGAATATTATAATATTGAACGAATACTTGAGCTTGTAGTCCTCAAAGGTTCATTTCACGCCTTTAGTAAAATGATATGTTTTTCTAAATCAAATGCGTGCATACGAGCCAGTTTCCCTTAGAAAGTCCTCCATGAAGACCTTCTTCTCACTAGGCAGATAACCCTTGAGTGCTTTGCTATAGCCAAATAAACCAACTTAAATCAAATGCCAATGTCATCAGGCGTAAGAGATTCAGATTACACCTTAAAAAACATGCATACAATCAAACCACATCTAACCGTGCAGCAGGACAAGGAGTATAAAGTTAACTGCGCTTTTAGCATGCTACAAGCTTGAGAATAAGCCAGAATTTTATAAAAAATATCTTCTTCTTCAATCAGATCATTTTCATGCAAATAGTTATGTAAATTGAAGTTGCCAAATTTAAGGCTCAGAAAATCCGCTTGTGATATATAAACATGCATGAGATTCACCCAAAGTTAAAATTTGGTTTGACTTTTATCCTTTTATTTTTTGTTGAAACTAATAAAAATTTCAGCGAGTACTTCGATATAGAAAAGATCTTTTTGTTCTGTCAAATCAAGAAAATCGAAATAAAAACCGCTGAATTGCAGATCTTCTTTCAACAGCATGGAGCGCTGTCCTATTTTGCGAATCATGTATGAGATGAATTCAATTGTCGACGGTGGAACGGCGGAAATAGGCTTAACAATGGCCCGTAAAAAATTTTGAACTTACCGCAAAACACTTTTCTTCAGATAATTTGTCAAAAATGAAGTTTACAATGAAAGAATTTATAATCTTCACCATCTCAACGAGAGAATTAAACAAGCAACTGCAAACGCTCAGACATTCTTGCTAGGATACAGATATAAACTAAATGTTCTAAGTAACAGACGGCGTTAGAAACGACTTTTATTAATTATATTACAAATGCTATAACCCTTAATTAAACATGCTTTAAATTTTTATTGAAACATAAAGGTTGATTTAAATGATTACACATTTAAATGATTTAACTGATTACAAATTTTAATAATATAGGATTTAAAATCAAAATTTTACTCACGCAGATAAGCTGTTTCTTTTTTGAATTTCAGGCAAAATTTTTGAACACTTAGTACAGCAGGTACTTTAACAGAATCACCTTAGAATCGAATTTTTCAAAATGCCCATATACTAGCAATTAGACGTATAGTAACTAAGCTTAAAAGTCTTGACTAGCAACATGGCCATTTTCATACGAGTTCTTTTTTATTGTATTCCTAGTTCCGATGGCTTTTATAGACAAATACTGATATTTTTTCATCATGTATACAATTTTAAAATATACGCTTGGGGCATTTTCCTGCAATAAAAGAATTTTGTTACAGAATGGCTAAAGAAAGTAAATGCTTTGAATCCATTCTGTAAGCCATTTCTACCAAATTGCCACTAGAACAAAACAACAACAACAAAAAAAAAATGCCTATAAAAAAGTTGAAGAATTGATATTTGGGAGAACATGTAATCAAAATACAAAATACTAGGTATGTAATAATTTTGCCAGTATTAGTCATCATCCTTTCTTTTTTTCTTCTATACAAATTTGGTAAACAGTGACACTATTGTAGCGCTAATACCAACTGTAGAAAAAATTATAAAGGGCGCTGCGCCGCCAATATATATAGTTAATTAAAATATTTATAATGTTCAAGTGTTTTCAGTGTGTTTAACTATTTATTCAACTATATAATCAAGATTCACTGTTTGTGTAATTTGTGCTTCATATTTAACCTATTATTCTTCATTTTACTATTTTATACTTACGCATGGACTTTGCCTCCATATTCAGAACTTGAACTTTTTGCAAAGCATGTGTTTCATTACCAGCTCGACGGCTTTCCAGACTCTCATCGCTGATATGTACGTGAAGTACCTGACTGAGTTCGCCTTAATGGTGGAGCGCTTAGCGCTGTGATTTTTTACTCCAGAGCCATAGGGCACTTAAATCCAACGCTATCCGTTAAAAGCAGGTTAGCCTGCTAAATGCCGTTGTATCCAATTAACGATACCGATACCGATTTATAATGTTTTTAATTGTAATTTACTGTTACAATTGCTTAACTTCAATTGAACCAATCACGAAACTTATGGTAGTGCCTCTCTCACTGACGCCTCTCTCTCATTTCGACTGCCACGGATGATGCCTTCTTATCGACTGCTCCTGATGCTAAGATTATTGCCTCTAATAATTGCTATCTACTGAGCACGTTCATGTTTCTGAACTCACCCTCGGGTGTGGTGCATTTTAATACACCTTTTATCAAAAATTTTATTTACTAATGGCCTACGGTATTAAGATTAACTTACTGGTAAGAACTCTTTGTAGTTGACGCCAGACGCATAGATATGATCCTAGATAGATAAACTTCAGTTACAATTTAACCTAATTAATAAATACCGCAATGACTGGAAGATCAATTTAAAGGTAGCAAAATGCTGTGTTGTTCACTACCGAAGGTACAGAAAAAATTTTCCAGTTAACTATAACATCAGTATTGATAATTCATTCGTTCCTGTAGCTAATTCATACAAATATCTTGGGGTATATGTCGACAAAGCGCTAAATTTCAAAGACTACGTTCAGTATATTACAAATAAAGCAAATGCTACCTTTATGGCCCTTTACTCCCTGATCGGAAAAAAATCAAAATTCAATTTACGTACCAAAAGAACCATCTATATTACCCTTAATCGACCAATTATCCTGTATGCAGTTCCAGCTTGTGCCACTGCCAGTAAATTTGAACGTCAGAAAATTAATGTACTTCAAAACAAGATCCTGAGAAGCATAACGAACGCATCTTGGTTTGTGAGGAATTCACAAGTACTTAGATATCTTACCCATTCATGATCAAATCCTCGTTACAGCGCATAACTTCCTCGAAAGTATGAAAAATCTACTGAGTACGTTCATGTTTCTGGACTCACCCTCGGGTGTGGTGTACTTTAATACACCTTTTATCAAAAATTTTATTTACTTATGGCGTATGGTATTAAGATTAACTTACTGGTAAGAACTCTTTGTAGTTCACGCCAGACGCATGCATATGATCATAGATCCTAGATCAGTGAGAGAAAGGGGATGGGTGTGGTTGAGTAGAGGTGTGGTATTAAATCAGCTATTATGTAACTCCCACAAATCTGTAAATATTTGTACATATATTTTGCTTCATAAAGTAGAATTAGAAGAAAATAAGTGTCTTTATTCATCTCAGCATGACAATAAAAAATACCACCGATGCGACGAATCAATAAATTAAGTTTTTACTTCACCGATACATGAGCAGGGATCTCAAAATTCTATAATAAATCTTAATCTAACGAGATTCATCGCATCTAATTTCACAATTAAGGGTTCAGTGGTAAATCTGTTTCAATCGATATTTAATCTAGTTTTAAAACGAATTTATTAGAAATATCACAAACAAATAAGCTAATCTAGGTAATCTAATATTCAGCATTTAACCAATATCAAGAATGCAGATCCAAAGAATGGCCTTTCTTTTTACTATTGCCACTTATCATTTATCTAAATTGAATGTGCTTTTACTAATTGTATGTGCTGCCCTTCAGTGGTAATGAAAAGTGTTTGTTGAGATCGAAAAAACTTAAGTACCGATTTTTGGATTGAAAACTATGACTTTCAGGTGTCAATAAGCAAATTATAATAAAAAAAACTTTTAGATAAATTACTCAAATAACACTTCTCAATAATCTTCTCAGAGTGAATTTAATCACGTACAGAGCTGAAGCTACAGCAATTAAAACTGCATGACGATTTTATAATTACTTTGCAAAAATAACTGAAACAGGAATAACTCAATAACTCTTTCTCGCAGGAATAACTCTTTCTAAAGTACCTCTTACAATATTTTTCGATGGGAATTAGAAAATAATTATTTACTTCCTTAACAGTTCGTTTGATAAATCTTTACCCGCAGGTTTCGAAAACATTCACAAAAGAAAATGCTTGCGAAAAAAATATTCTTAAATGAATTACACTCAACATAGAACTCTTACTTCGGAAACAACAGATGGAACTCTTTTTCCAAAAATAAACGAATGTGCATGAAACAAAAAAGCAACAGATGGAAAGCGATGTGGGTGATGGGGAGGGGGAGTACAGCGTACTTTCTTTATCATTAACATAAAAATTAAATCGTTGAAGCCGGTAGTGTCTGAGAGCTTTTTTTTTTCTTCCGTGATCAAGATAAAAGCTATTTGTGCAGATTATGAAAAGAAATTGGTTAAAAATGTAGCAGACATTTTAATCCTTCTGCATTGTTAGCCCTTCTTTCATGATTTGTCTACACAAGTATTAAAAACTCATTCACAATACGTACAAAAAATCAACTAAATTATAATAAAGTTTTCCGAATCGAAATAATTTTTTTTAATTCAGGCGCCAAAAATGAAATTGTAATAGCAAACTTGTTCCCTGTAAAGTGTTTGTGTGAACATGGCAAAGCATGCGAAAGTTATCTGCCTAAGGAAAGAAATGCTTCCGTACAGGACTTTCTAAGGAAAATAAATTCGCATTACAGATGCAAAAAATACCCATGTAAGCTAGGCTTATCGGTCGTCTTGCTTTGACCATTGCAGTCCCGGTTTCATGATCTGGTCCCTGCATTCCATAAAGTTTGCAATTTTGTCCGAATTATTTTGATAAAATTTTAAAAGTATTGAATATACAAGAAGTCAAAATAGTGCAGCCTTTGGCTGAATGGCGATTTGGAAATTAAAATATTCCTTCTATTATACTCACTCTTGCCAATCTAAACATTTTGTATCTAGATCTAAGTATTTTTGATGTTTTCCTTCAACAATTATAACATGTGGCCAAAGGAATTTAGATGCTTTATCTTTTCATCCAGACATTTTTTCACAAAATTTATAACAGCATGTAGTATATTATCCAGATATTTTTATTTCATTTTTTAGATGTTTTGTTTCAGTCACAGTTGGTAACTGTGGAACTTTTTACACTGGCCAACGACATTGTTGTACATTTCCTATCTTAGTTGAATTCAGACTGCGGGTCGGCATTTGTGAGTTCTTTTGAACCGTAAAAGCATTACTAAGCTACAGTATATGCAGTGGATTTTTTGATGCCATTAAAAATAAAGAATTTTTAAAGAAAGTTCACGTTAGTGATATATACTGATAACTTCTTAAGTTGAGTTTTAACTGAGTTGTTAAAAATTTCTTTTAACTCGAAGTGATTTTTGCTAACAGTTTCTTTATTTAGTCTTTTTAGTCATAAGTACTTATCCCATCACGTTTTTTCTGTTAAGAGTATTTTCTCAAAATTATCCCAGTTTGAACAAAAAAATATTATCGCAACCCTATATATAGCCAGTCTTTTATTCCTTACCGGGATTCAAACTCGGCTGAAATTAACAGTGTTCAGCTGTTAGCACTCTCTAAATTGGTCACAGTATAGTCTCTAAATTCGTACAGTTTTACACTGAGGTGGGCGCATTCCCTCAATGTAAAACTGTACGAACTTCACAAAAACTTCGAAATCGAATTTTTTACATACTTGCGCATATGAATGATTATACAAACTAAAAAAATGCCAAAATTAATATTCCGTAACCAAAAGTATTTATTATTATATTAATAAAACACGGAAAATATAACACAAAAACTATGAAAATTCCATATTCTAAGTACCAAACTTAGCGATATATAAATCAAACCAAATTATACAAAATTCTCATTCTCCTTTAATTTATCCTTCCATCCAGTTTTGCCCTATAATACAATAAAAGTTTTACCATTTTCAAAAATAAATAACTAAAAAAAAAATAATAATAAAAAAATTTTAGATTCACTAATAAATTTCAACGAAAGAATTTTTTTCACAGTGCGCAGTCTGTGCATGTTACTGGTCTCCGTATGCAATTCAGAGAAATTATAATAATATGTAATGTATTTCATTCTAAGCATATTATAAAACCTTTTTTGTTTTCAGTTAAAAAACTCTGAAATTATCTAACATATAGCACCAGCTTTTACGAGGCCAGTAGCCTTAAATAATTATTAAAAAAAAAAAAGAAAAAGAAGAAGAAGAAAGAAAGAAATCTGAAAAAAGCTTTCAGATTTTATATTACTTCCAAAGTGGCTGGGGTCTTTTTTTTTCACGTTTTGTCTGTTATCTTTATTTATTAAATATCATGTTTTTCGCACTTAAACCATAAAATTCAATTCAACAGCAATATCACAAAATATTCAAAAAGAGCATATCTTTAAAATTTCTGAAACACAGACTAGCGCATTCGAGTTATTTTTTTCCCGTACAGTGTTGCCACTGCTCGCTTTGAAATCGTTGACTTTGTTAATCAAAAATTCGTTAAAGTTACGCCGTTTTATACTGGACGATGCAAACAAAATTAATAGCCCTTCCGAGCTAATTGCCCCTTTGGGCTAAAAAGAAAAAACAATGATTATACGATGATTTTAATGTATCCAGCTAGCGTCATTTCATGGGCCCAGCTAATACTAATAGTCCATTTAATAATAAGAATTTAGCTGGATTATTAAGGCCAATAATAACAGCACAGTTAAGGATGGTAATAATAAGAGTTTAGCTAGACTATTATAATTACAGCTGATAATAACAAAGGAGAAGAACTGTGTTTACTGCTTTAAATCACTTAGTTTAATAATCAATAACAGACAGTTTAAAATTGAGAGCAAAAGGAAATACCCTACGCTTTGTCGAACAGCAACATGTGGAAGAAAAGAAACGTTTTATTTCGGGCAGTAAAAACACATTTCTTTTAAATCGCTGAGCTTGTTGAGCAAATTTGAAAGACAAGTATCTTACGTTTTGCCGAATGACAACACATTGCGTTCAAATCGCTCAGTTTGTTAATCAAAATTTCATTAAACTCGAACATAAAATAGTACTTACGTATTATGCTACCGACCGACAAAGTAGCGCGATGCGATTTATCGCCAATTATAGAAGACCGTGTCCTTTGGAATTCCGCAGTAACGACTGGCGGTCGCTGCCGAAATTTCCCCTAGCAGTCGATGGGATAATACGTAAGTACCCATAAAATAAATAAAAATTCAAAATTCGGACATCAAGATGCATATGCTCGGGCGAACGACTATGTAGGTTTAAAATCTGATGGCTCTAGATGCTGCCGTTTTTCCACAGCGCGAGAGAAAAATACACACATACGGATTCTTCGTTATTAGTACCGATAATTAATTACTAAAATTTAGCTCAAAATGAACTTAAATTTACAGCAGATATTGGGACTAGAATGTACGGACACTACTTACCCCGGGCCTCTGACCCCCCGAGAGGGGTCTCTGAAAAGCCCTAACTTGATAAATATACGCAGGAATATATAAAAGGACGAAGCTATAAATTGGTCCGAATTGAAAATGTAAAGTTTATTGTGGAAATGGATTTGCAAGAATCAATCCCTAACTTAAATTTGGCCCTAAGACTTTTTTAACATTGAGTGCTTCAGTTGCTCCTGGTAAGAGAAGCTTTTCGAACTTGAAGTCAATAATAAAAAGCTTTTTAGTTCCTTATACGAAGTAAAGGAAGTATCGTAATCGTGAAAAATTTCGGGTATCATTACTTCAATGGAAATTCAACGTTCAAATTTTGTATATGGGACTGCTATAACTTCTAGTTCTGCACCTCCAATTTTTTTAGCAATCGACAAAACTATACTTTGTATATATATATATATATACAGCCATTTGTTAATTTTAATTTCCTTCCTGAGTTTGATCTTTAAATTTTTAATTTACTTCTTTTATTAAACTTTAATTTAAAGGATTATGTTCTAAATGTTCTATGTTCTAATTTTAATGTTCTAAAATGTATAAATTCTGTTTTTACTTTTGCATTTGAGTTTGAAAATGAGAGTGACGAGGATTATTTCTTCTGAAGAAAGGATATTGTTTAGTTGTATTTTTCATGAGCAACTTAAATTTAAAAGATTATTTACTAATTTAATGACGGTTCTTTTGGTTTTTATTGGACTAGTGTCTTTCTATTGTTTTCTATTGAATATTGTTTACTAACTTTATGATTTGCCTCTCGCAGAAATACAATTTGGTCCTTAGAAGAAAGGTGAAACACTCTCACGTAATTTTAGTTGTTGTTAATTGATAGTAGATTGGTTTATTCCCCTTGACAAGTCAATTAATCTGCAGCCAATGACAATAGCTACTTTTTCAATACTTAGAACTTTTTACTTTTGATTTTGCTATTTTTGCGATTAAGGATTTTTTCTTTACAGATTTTTATGTTTTTAAAGCAAAGTAGATCTTGAAAATTTTAAATACTAATTTAAATACTGACTAAAATTTTATGGTTTAAAATTGAATTTCTGTTCCTTGGAGATGGTATATGAAACGTTTCCTAATTATATACATATGTAAAATATAAAAAATACGATGGCTTTGCTCTACGAGAACAGGCAACCTCTCATTAAATTTCCGCAATTTCAGGATTTTCCCCCCTGCACAAGTACTTTCGAGAACTCTCTGGCTTGTTCACTACTATAAATAGCTCTACGCGCCATTTTTCTTCAGATTGCTTTCTGCCATTGCCTGCTATATGAATGCTTTGCTCTGTATCTTCCTCTTCCCTTTGTAAAAAATATTTTTGACGTCGAGGTTCTAAATTTAATAGTATTACTATTTAAATCATTATTGGATATGTGATCTTCGTCTAAAAAAATGAGCTGCCATTTTAATTGAATACAGATGTGAGTTTTAAAAGTGAAATTCTTCTGTGTCATCCATTCGGCTGCCTTCCACTTGCTACGACCACAGCCGGACTCTGATTGGTAAGCTTCATCATTTTCCAATGCCCATCGACTGCAAATATCACATGTACGTATATATAATGCTTTTAAGAAAATAGTAAAAAAAAATATTATTCTAGAAACATTTTTTAAGGAAACCAAATTTATATGTATATCCAACCCCTTATTCCCGGCTTAAAAGTCCTTACCTGGCCTTTATTTTCGCAGTTGTAGGTCATAGTCATTTTCATCCAATTACAGAAGAGATTTAAATGACAAAAGATTCATGTTTTCGCAATATCAATTTTTTTTTAAATTGATTATCGACAAATAACGAAAATTAACTTTTAATGCGATTTCCCGGTTTTTATACTCACATATAGAAAAGTTTTTATATTCGTTATGAAAAACTAGAATTAGAAGTTCGACTCCCGTACGACAAAAATTGACCGCGATATTTAATTTCAAAATTCGCAAATTTTTGTCATTTTCAACTTGCCTTGAAAAATCGATTAATTAAAGTAAACTAATTCGAGGAAATAAGTTTTAATGAAGCGCAGCAAAGAATGCGCATAATTTAATGGGCCGTACAAAGAAGCCGTGTGGTATTGCATATCAAATTTTTTAAATAAATGTTAGTCTGTTACATGCAAGTCATTTTCTTTAGTCTTAAGATAAGTTGTCTTCCAAATCAATTTAACTATTTCACTTTAATTAAATAAATATTAATTATATATTTATGCTTACATTTTGTATCGTGCTCATTCCAATAAGGGAGGCTCGACGGAGATTTCCGCTCCGGGCATCTACGGCTGTTGATATGCTACTGCAAACCACTAAGGTTTCCAAATTCAGAAATTTTTAAGGACTTTTAATATAAGAACTGTACGCGAAATTCATTAAAGCTAAGACTGAGCTGGTCGTTTATTTCCCAAATGGAACAAGTTGTGACGTCCGGTAAGTGATTCTTCATTGCTAAAGATGCTTTTGATATATATTTCCCTTCTCGTTGCAGAAAATATGACGAATTACAACTATAGCCCGATATATCACAGCCATCAATCACTAAAAAACTTCTGACTGTCTTACATTGGATACATACTACGTTATATTTCCTACTCCGGAAATCTTCAGAGCGTTATTATATCAATATTTCCATCTATCACAAGGAACTGCATTCATACTTACACCCAGGCCCAACTACAGCATTTTTCAATCAGAGCAGTTGCCACTCGGTTTAAATTAAATTTACCCTATTTCAAACACCTTTCAGGTGAAACGAGAACCGAATTAATTAGTAGCGCAAGCGCATTAGGTAAGCAGCGCTGAATCGTCTGAAAAAAACTCTTCCTTTTTTATTTGTTTAATTTCTTTTATACATCGTTTTAGATTTATTATAGTATTTGAATAGAACTTGAGGTAATTCTTCGGATGCTATAATTTTCCCTCACTCTGAGTTATAAAATGAATAAGATGTAACGCTGTTAAGTGAGCCTAGCGCCGAAGTGTGGCTATGGTAAATAAATATAGTGAACTTTATTCTATTGTGGTTTATGCGCTATCGACGATGTAGATTTAATTCAAAATTCGTTAACTGTTAATTCAATACATTTAAATGAAATGCAGGAAAATTGCGTATAATTTAATATTTCGTACAAGGAAGTCATGTGGTGTATACATCAAATTTTTTACGATAGGTTTTAGTAACGGTGCTTCAAGCAGGAATACCGTATAGTAAAATGGGTCAAATCATAGTGAGATATAGTATACGTTTTGTTCTTATGTAAAGTTTCGAGTTTCTTCGTAGGAGAGGATAAAGGGTAATAACCTCTGCGTTAGCTTTTCGAAATGCATTCACAGTTTGTTCTTTAAACAATAGTTGTTCGTCAAAGAGCACATCTAGGCATCTAATGGAGCTGTTAACTGGTATTTGCACATTATTAATTTGAATATCAATCTCGACAGGAGTACTCTTTTTATATCTTCTAAATATAGCGACGTTTCACTTAATTGGGTTTAATTTAATTCTCCAGGTCTTGAAACAATGATCAGTGATGTTAACTGCGAACTTTAGATTGTCAATAGCGAGTTGCGGTTTTAAAGACTTCGTAAGAACGACAGTATCATCGGCATATAGAACGATTTTTGCATTTAATGGTTGTGGCATGTCATTTATAAAAATGTTAAACAGGATCGGCGCTAAAATGCTTCCTTGAGGGACGCCACTTTTAATGATCTTTCTATTGGAGAGAGATTTTCCAATTCGAACTTGAAAAGTATGATTTTTTAAATAAGAGTATTAATTTGATGAGATTGATAGGGCTAAGTGCTTTTTGCATTTTGAAGAGAATGCCGGCGTCTATACTCTGTCGAATGTCATTTCTATATCTAAAAAGCATGCAGCAACAGCATTTTTCTAAATAAAAGCGTCAGCAATAAATTCAGTTATATTAATAAGCTGGTGTGTGGTAGTATGTCCTCGGCGAAATCCATATTGTTTCGGAGTCGATGATATTATTCTTTTCTAGGTAATTAATTAGTCGAATTTGAATAATTTTTTCGAAAATTTTACCAATGCAGAGAAGCAGGCTTATTGGGCGGTAACTGGTGATTTCTTTTGGACTTTTAACTGGTTTAAGGAAGTTTATGACTATAGCTTGCTTCCATTGATGTGGGAAATAATTTAAACGAAGGCAGGCATTAAAGAGATTTGTTAATAATACGATGTAGCCCAGGAAAGTTCTCTGATAGATTTATTAGACTAAATCGTATAGTTGTCCTTTTCTGATCTCGAGATTCTTAATGACGTTCTGTACTTTTCTAAGAGAGGTAGGTAATAAATAATTTACCTCACTGCGATGAATTAATTTCTTGTTGAATTCTTGGACTTCTTGCTCAGTTTCAGGATCGAAGTTGGGATTAGGAGTAAAGGTGTTTTCAAGCTGTTGAGCTAAGACTTTTGCCATTTCCTGTTCAAAATAAACCATTCCACTGGGGGTTACTGAGTGGGCCGATGCGATCGGCAAATGGCTTTTTAAGAGCTCTGGCAATTTTCCAAATAAGGGCAGGTTCATATTCCATGTTATCTAGGAGTTCTTCCCATTTACTTGATCGATAATCACTTAGTAATTTAGAGATTTCTCGAATTTTTTTAAGAGTTTTTTTAACCTGGGATCTCCAGTATTTCTCCATCGTTTCGCCAGGGGTCTCCAGTATTTCTCCATCGTTTTGCCAATCTATTCTTATCTTTGATTTTTTCTCGAATATAATCTGAAAGTGAATTTTGAGAGCGATCTGCTTCAATGGTAGTATCTTCTCGTAGAGCACTTTGAATTCTGGAGTTGATTTTATGGATTTCACTTTCGATATCAGAAATGTTACCAAAATTAGAGTAAGCATTTGGGATTTCAATAATAGTATTAAATTTCTCCCAGATAGTTAACAATATCTTTGAAATTTTGTTCATTTTGTTCAAAGCCATTTAGGATGAATTTAATGGGTAAGTGATCAGATGACATTTCTTGTAGGATTTCAAGGTAAGGAATTTGAATAATATTTTTAGTGATAACAACGTCGAGAATTTCCGAAGAGCCTGCGTAGTGAAATCTTGTAGGGGATTCCGGTCCGAGCACTTTAAGATTATTGTGAATAGCATAATTATCGAGGACGGTGCCATTATTGTTCGTTCTACGTGAATTCCAAGATGGATGTTTAGAATTTAAATCTCCAGCAATAAGTAATGGAAGATCTGTATTAGTTAAGCAGTCCAGGTCTCTGTCGGTAATTTGGCTTCGTGGAGGATTATATGTGGAGATAAATAAATAAGGATAACCAGTTCTGCTATAAATGATAACCGCGGTGTGCTCAATGCGTGTATTTCTAGACGTCTCATATAAAGTTGATCTGAGACGATTTTTAAGCACAATGAGGGTACCTCCTCCTCTGTTATGTAGACGGTCATTGCGATATATTTTATATCAAAGCGGCATAAATGAGTTTCACTAATAAGCATTATGTCAGTATTATGTTTATTTAAAAAATGCTGCAATTCAGTCTCTTGACGTTTAATGTTACTTGCATTAAAATAGGCGATATTTAAACTACATATAGTAGTATCTGTTATACGTAAAGTTCTTTGCAGAATTTTATGGGCCATATTCCGTGTTCATTAATAGGTCGAATGCTTCCATCTCAATTTGGATTTTGTCCAAAATGGATTTTGATTTTTTAAATCTTTCTAAAAGGGTTTTAGCCGTTTGAAAAGTATTTTTAATCCACGAAATGAACGACTGTAAGTCATCTGTGATGGAACCACATTCTGACTCTTGAGTAGAAGTCTTTGGAGATTTTTCAGTTTACTTTCGAGGTAGTGATGGAAAGTTTTCTTCATCATTCGGTGGTGTTGGTGGGTTTCTCTGAGTGTTGGCGTTTTTGTGAATATTTTTGGGGTATTTCTCACACCCGCGATAGGACGCAACGTGGAGTCCTCCATATAAACAACACTTGCGGGGAAGTTTTTTGTTTTTCTTACAACTTGATATTTCATGACTTTCACCACATTTTAAACAGCTAGTTGTATGGTGGCAATGCGATTTACTATGTCCATATCTTTGGCAGTTACGACACTGCTTTGGTCCTGGCATTGATTTAAATCGTTCAACGAATATAGCAAGTCTTGCGAGATGGAATAAATTAAATATTTTGTTTGCCCTTTTCCTCTTCGAGCTGCCTTCACTAAGAATAGCGGTAAAAGTTTAATTTCGTCATCTATTTTCGTAGTAATTTGTTTTACTGATTTAACAGGTGTATCTTTTTCTATTAAGGATTCTTCAATTTCAGCAACTGGAGTGCAAATATTAACAACTATGAACGCAAGGTGTTGCTGCAGCCGAAAAAAAATACTTTTTTCTTCGAAGCACCAACGTGTTGCCATTCAGAAAAGCCTAAGATACTTACAAATTTAATATAGAAGGTATCTCAGTGATAAACTAAGCAATTCAAAAGCAATAAACGCAATTCTTAAGACTAATTTTTCCCCTTTTTAATGTGATTCGTTTAATGTGTATTAAAACTATGAGACGTCTAATTGGAAATATTCAATATTCTTATGAAATTACACTAGCTGGACTCATTAAAATCATTATAACTTTTTCTATTTTATGATACCTATTTTAGACTACTGGCAGCGCGAGCGACTTGTTTTTAAAGATATAGTAAAATGAATATGAAAATATGCATGGTGACTTCCAACACTCTATCGGAAATTCTAAAGATATGCTATTTTTAAATATTTCGGGATTTTGATACTGAATAGAATTTTATGTGGTGTAAGTGCGAAGAACATTCTATATTTAATAAATAAAGTTATTAATAAAGTGACAATTTTTATTTATTGCAATACATTTTATTATTATTATTACTATTATTATTATTATTATTATTGTGATCCATCGTATTAAGAATACTGATATGTGAACTGAAACAATGTATAAAAATGCATACTACTGCATCGTTCTCAATACAGAACAGCTATTAAAAAAAACTACTTAAATTAATAATTTGTAGATTTTTTGCAAACTAATGCATTTATATCAATTATTAGAATGGAATTAGTGCTAGTCAACTACTAGAATAGTATTAGCGGATAAAGCAATTTTTTTAGGACGAAAAATTAAATTATTCATTTTTACTTCTTTGTACGAAGTAAAAGGAAGTATTGTAATCGCGAAAAATTTCGGGTATCATATTTCAACGAAAATATCTATTTGACCACTATCGAATGCAATTTAACGATGTTTTTGCGTGACATCTGTACGTAAGGACAGAATAAAGGTCTCTTTTTTCCCCAAAAAATTATAAAACTGATTTAAAATGGATTCTAAAGAGAATTTTTCATGTAGTTCGCATAACTCAAAAACGAGTAGCCTCAGAACGTTGAAATTTTGTATATAGGACTGCTATAACATATAGATGTGCACCTCCTATTTTGGTTGCAGTTGGCCGCACCAAAAGTATATAAATATATGTTTATATATATCCCCTCTGTTACTCGGCTCAATAATCTCAGTTTCTTTAATCTTATATGTTTGTAAATTGTATATTTTTTGCTTTAAAAATGATTGAATTATGTTGTTCTTCTCTTACGGTTAAGATTTTTATGCCTTTAGTAAATCTCCATGCAATATTTGTAGAATTACTGATAATTTAAAAGCTGTTTAGTGCGGTGAAATCTAATAAATTTTAGCATAGCAACCATATTTGTTTACATTTGAAACTTAGCGGAATACTGGGTTTGTTGTCAATCTAGAGAAACTAAACTTCCCAACAACAAAGATAATGCTTTCTTTTATTATTGCGAATTAAATCATGCTTAATGCATTCTGGAATTTATTCGAGGAAGTAAGTGTTTACGATTTACTTCGTAATTTTTAATATAAATATTTTGAGTTTTTTATGTATTTTTGTCTTGTCATGAAGTGAGAACTGAATTGGATGAGAAATATATCTAATGGAATTCAAGGAAATAATTTTAAATGAAAGGCAGGAAAAAATGTGCATAATTTAATATTCCGTACAATTTTTGGATTTCTTATACATCGTTTTAGATTATAGTATTTGAATAGAACATGTGGCAATGATTAGATAATTCTTCAGATGATATAATTTTTTGTGCATTCTGAGTTATAAAATGAATGAGATGTAATTTTAAGAAATTTTTTAATTAATTTTGCATTTATTCTATTGAGGTTTATGCGCTATCGACAAAATAGATTTAATTCAATCCAACAAGTTTAAATGAAATGCAAGAAAAAATGCGTACAGTTTAATATTCCTCACAAGGAAGTCATGGGGTGTACACATTAGATTTTTTTATTTAACTTAAACAGACTTATACTGAATTCGAATTTCAAGTACTTTTAATTTTTTTAATGAGAAGAATACAGAAAATTCAGATAAATTAAAAATAAAATTTCTCGAAAATTAATGAACGACATTTTAAGTGTTAGGTTTATAACAGCAATACAAATATATTCATTAGGCGAAGAATTAGTTACTTATGAAGCAGTTCGTAGAGGGAGATTGCCAAAGTGCACTTTGCAGAATGCCGCTTCTCTTCAAAACAAAATTTTCAGCTGACAGCTTGTAATAAAAAAGACAGGAGTAAAAGTAAAAAAGAAAAGAAAAAAGTATTAAGTAAATAAAAGTAAAATGTTACCTTACAGAATTTGGTTAATAAATGGTTAAAAAAATTTAAACGTATTAGTAAAGCAAATGAAGCAACAGATAATTAAAATAAATTATAATTAAATGAACTAATAACACTAAGTTAATTAGTCTGAGATACTTAACACAGAATTACTCTTGTTTGACTCATCACTATATTTTTGTGACATCCTCAGTACAGTAATGATGCAAACAATTAGTGTTTAGTAACATATATTAATATATGATTCATACTAATTGCTAGTAAATAGCTCTGATACATATTCATGTGGAGGTTTATACTGCTTTGGAAGAGCAGAATCCATGAAGAACTTTCTAAATGAAACAATCTACAGCAATTTTAATTATTTAATTGGATGAAAAAATGCAAACAATCACATCCTGAAATAAAAAAGTTCACCTATGATGAAATATTTAAAAGAGGGGAAAAAAAATTCTTCGGTACAGCGAAAGCATATAGATAAATAAAGCTAGGCTTTAATCAAAATACAGGAAATGCAACAATCGATTAATCGTATTTGATTATCTTATCATTAAGCTGGAAAACTACGCATAAATTGCATAGGCTAATCAAATGGAACAGTATATTGTTTAACTCGCAGACGCTATTATCGTCATTTCCTCAGTACAATTATGATGTAATTTTCAAAAATTGGAATTTAGTTACAATATTTATTCCTAAATTTAAAAAAAAAAAAAAAACTTCGCAAAATGTATAAATATAACAAAATATATGTTTAATCAAATGACTGAAGCTATCAGTCGTTTGACGCACGTTTAAACGCACGCACCGAAAGAAGAACATAATATTACATGTGTATAAAAAAAATCAGTTGCTTAACCACTTATAAAAATGAAGCTTTAAAATATTTCAGCAACTTTTAATAAATACACCGCCCCCAGGAAATAAGTTGCGACTCAACAGCGTCAAAGCTCTTAAAAAAATTTACTTGCGGCAATAATCTTAAACGTTACCTGAAAGATATCGGATTATTATTAGAGGAACTAATTAAAAAAGTAATATGATAATCAGTGAAATAGCACAATTTCTATAAATTAAAAGTTAGCTAAACGAGCTTAAAACACCATAACATAAACACTACTACTTATTCTTAAAAACTTAAATGTTATCAAATCATTAATGTTAGTTTCAGTTTCATTTTGAATAAGCAACTAATAACCTGCACAATTAATATAATAGATATTGCAAACTGAATATTTATATTTTAACATTCCAAAATTTAATAAATAAAAATTAAATTAAAAAAAATTATAGACTTTTCTTTTACAACTAAGTAATTGCCAGAGTCTTTTTTTTAATATTTTTTAATTGTATCACAAAAATATTTTTTTGCGTCTGAATTGAGATTTTAATTACAGAAAAAAAATATTCACAAATTAAAAACAAATAACCACACAACTAAAAAAAAAAAAAAAATTTCAGATACTGTCATTTAAAATTAAAATTAAGTAAAAATCATTGCAAAACTTTTCAAATTTTAGTAATATACATAAGAAATATTTTATTACGCTCACGAAATGTAAGAATCTAATTTATTGAAGGATAGTTCCTGCTCTTTCTGAAGTGAAAAGTAAAAATGAAACATGACGCATTAAATACTAAGAGGTAATGAAACAAACATAAAAACATCTGCTTCCAAACACATGCAAATTTGCGAAACGCGACTAACCTTTTGTCTGCATAAACATAATAACAATTTTTTATATTTATTTCATATTTCAAAGAGTAATTGGTTGTACGTCATAAGCAATAACCACGTGCGATTGTTTTCGTAACTCAGCTGTCAGTGGACTTTGACAGGCATCAATAATATCTTTAATCCCATTTTTTCAAAAATCCGGGAATTAAACTGATACCATGGCGCAAAATTTAAACGCTTTTGGTATTGTGAATAACATGACAAGAAACTACTGCATAAAATATACAGTAGATTTTCATAAAAAAAAACTTTTTTAAACGCTAGTAGTAGATACATATCGATTTCTCTACACCTACAAAAGTGATTTCTGTGTATAATAATCTTACTTGATACATGCAGAAAGAGCTATTCTGTCTCCATATTCCAAAAGTTGTATTTGTTAAACCCCATGCAATTTCAGGCATCCTTTTCAAAGGCATTAATGCCATCACAACACTTTACACGCTCAAGACAGGGTCCGCGCTACTCTTATTTAGTCGGACCGCAAGCCACATTTGGCGCACATCGTATGAACTTGATGTATGTCTGCTGGAATTTTCGTTGCCATTCGCGTCTTCTTATAATAACTAGGAAAATTTTCCCTTTCTTCCAACGCAAAAAAAACCGAAACTACACTTTTTTTGAAAACATTTATTCTTAGCCATTCTTAATATCACATATTCTTTTTACTTTAATCATGTTTAAAATCGAAATGTAAATTGTAACATTGATATCCTTTCTTTGTCTATTTCACTATTTTCTAAAGTATCAAATTTATCCACCTATATACCAATGCTTAAGTATTAACGCTTTTGCAATCACGTCATTACTGGGTGAGATGAATCGGTTAATGAGAAGAATGAGTTAGATCGCTTATTTTTACAATTATAACTTCTACTTTTATAATGACTTTTATATTTCTGATTTGCTACATATTACTATTAAACTGCACGCGATCAAAATGTTTATATAATATAAGAAACATTTTAAAATTATGTTCCGGTTTTTTTTTTTTAATTTTTTAAAATTTTTTTTATTATTAATTTGCGCAACACGAGGCTACTCTTATAATCCATGTATCTTTGTTGTCAATCTGTGACCATCGCCGTAAAATTTGTGTTTGTATTTTTTTTTATTATTATTATTATTTTGCCTTTATAATATTAAGCAAATTATTTAACTAGTAAAGGTTGTTCAAAAAATTAGAAAAGTGTATTGGATGACATTAAGTTTATTTGTTTACATAAGCCTTTAGCAGTTACTAAATTTAAACGCTACTGTGACATGTTATTTTATTTTTAATATAGCTAGAAGTTCATACTAATGTTCAAATATGCAATCTTGGTTCACTGATTTTAAGTATTTTTATCATCAGATCTCAGTAATTTTAAGTGTCATGTTGACCATAAAATTTATCAGTAGTTGTGAAAATGATAAAAATTTACCTGTCATTATATGGTGGACCAATTTATTGTACCCTCATGAAGGTACTAAATCTGTAATTAAATGTAATTCTGGCAAATGTATTTCCAGTATGAAAAAGCATAATGTGAATGACAGCAATATCTATGCATATATGTTTTATGGAACAGATTTCGACAGTTCGGATTTACCCCTTCCCAGAAAACAGAATCATTTATGGACTTTACTACATGAAGAATCTCCAATGAATAATTATATTTTTTCTCATATAACCGGTATAAAGTTATTTAATTACACCAGTACATTTTCGCGCTACTCAGACTATCCTCTAACAACCCAATTCATACCTTCGTTTGAGTATTTTACAGAAAGGAAAGGCATGTCTGTAGATCAGAAAAACAAATTTAGGTATCAAGGTATTGCTCCTGTTATGTATTTACAATCTCATTGTAATGTAGCTTCAGATCGTGATAGATATGTGAAAAACCTTATGAATTTCATTAAAATAGACTCATATGGAGCATGTTTACACAATAAAAATTTACCATCTCATCTTCTGTCAACTGAAACTTATAATGATGAAGAACTCTTTTCTTTCATATCGAAGTATAAGTTCCATATAGCTTATGAAAATGCTCTGTGCAATGATTATGTCACTGAAAAAATATTTCGAGCTTTGTATGTTGGATCAGTGCCTATATACAAAGGTGCATCTACAGTCAAAGATTGGATGCCTTCGAATAAATCTGTGATAATTATTGATGACTTTGGTAGTCCAAAGGAACTAGCAGATTTTATTTCATATTTAGATAAAAATGATGATTTATATAATGAATATTTGCAATTTAAAGAAACAGGAGTTACGAATGAGTTCTTGAAACAGACTTTACTCAAAAGAAATTGGGGTGTGAATGATGTATATAAAATTGATTTCATTCGAGGTTTCGAATGTTATGTATGTGATAAATTACATGCACTAAATAAATCAGCATCTTTAAGTATTGCCAATAGGAAACATATGAACTGCCCACAGCCCCATATGTCAGTTATTTCTGAAAACAAAATTATAACATATGATGATGAGTAAGTATAAATAATAGATTGAGTTCATTATCTATTATGCATATGAGAATGTGTATGTGTGTTCATTTATAAAACTTCTTTTTTAAATATACTGTGTAGATTAGTGGTTCTCGAAGCTTTTGTCTAACATGTACCACCTAAACAAAAATTGCAAAACTTTAGTACCACCACTACATTTTACACTGATTATTTTTCAGTTTCTTGATCGAAATATTTAAAAAACATTTATTGTGATTTGCCCAACATATTGGCTATTTATATTAAATATGTGCACATAAAAAAGATTAAATTTGGTTATCATTTTAATTATCAAAATTTAAGTTTTAAATCTTCAGTTAGAGTATAATCACAGGAAATTTCTGTCAATTGTTTGTTTTCTTCATGAGATAAAATTTCAGGTACATTTGAACAAAATGGATTTCTCATGAAATTTTCTTTTCACAATCCTCAGAAAAATACATGGTGAAATTATTTACCAATGAAAAGCAATGATTTTTAATGTTGGATACTAATTCTTCTTTTGTTTTCAAATTATTTTCTTTTAGAAAACTTTCTAAAAGTAGTAAGAAGCTTAAAATATTATTATCCAATTCTTTGAGTATTAGCTTGAGTTCTTTTATCATTACATTTATTTTATCTGTAATGGTAAACAAATTAACACTTTGTCCTTTGTAATCCTAAATTTAATTCATTTAATTTTCCAAAAATGTCAGCTAAATATGCTAAACACGACAACTATAACTCAGTAAATGAACATTTTTGCAATTCAAAATTTGAATTTCTGATCGAAGTTCAAAAAGATGATTTAAAATTTTGCCTCTGAATAACCACCTTACTTCGAAATTGTAACAAAAGCTTTTCATGTTCACTGCCCATCTCTTGGCATAAAATCGTAAATATATTTGAATGGCTTCTTGGCTTTTTATAAAATTAACAATTTTCACAGCTTGGTTCAAAATTATTTTCAGGTTTTTAGATATTGTTTTGGCTACTACAGGTTCACGATGAATGGAGCAGGGAGTAAATTTAGTTTCAGGTGCGAATTTCTGTATTTGAGAAGTAACTAGAATGTTTTCCTGTTAAAGCCTGAGCTCCATCACTGCATACGGCAATGCACTTATTTCAAAGAATATAATTCTCAGATATTAAATTGTCAGTTACTTTGAAAATTTCATTTGTAGTTGCTCTATCATGAAGAGATTCATAAAATAAATACTCTTCAGCAATTTGTTTATCTTCTTCGAAGCATATGTAGACTAATAATTGAACGAAGTTCATTACATCAGTACTTTCATCCAATTGCAATGCGAAATACTCACTATGTTTTATTTTTTGAATAAGTGTCTCATGGAATGTGCCATTTCATGAATTTGTCAACTTACTGTGTCATTTGATAACAGAATATTATTAAGTTCATTAGCCGCTTTTTCGTTCAATAATGTTAAAACGGTATCTTTAGCTGCTAGATAAGGTTTTATCCAATAGTGTGAGCCTGCCCAGTCTTAGCAATTTTTAGGCTTATTAGGTAACTAGCTTCCAGAGCTTTTTCACTTGAAGTAACAAAACCGGAACAGCGTTAGTATAAGTCCTTTTGGCAATTTTTTGACTTGGCGACAAGCAGGCAGACCCTGCTTTGACGATCGGAAAAAATGGCAGATCGTCAACAAAACCCATAAAGGATAAACTAAACTAAATATCAATCTAAAAATTAAACTCTTATTAGAATACTGTAAAAAGCAGTTTTTCTCTAATTTTCAATACTTAGTACAGTAAAAGTTTACAGTTGGGTGCCGCTTGTTTGCAATTCTTTTTTGACGCCAAGATCGGCACGGGAAGGCACAATTTCAAGATGGCCGCTACACAAAAGCAAAATAAGAAGTCAAAAAATTGCACAAACGCGGTATCCATGCACATATCGATCTATTTTCACTTTAAAAAAAATCCCAGAATTCCATAATCTAGGCATTGCACACTGCCTTAGATTTTGTCCATGAATACATCGATTTATTTTCTCTTAAAAAAAAAAAAAAAAAAAAACAGGAAGCTAAAACAAAGTTAAAACTATCATCGTAACCAGAAATGGGGTTTCATTGCCAAAACTGAACAAAATTTGTCGCTAATGGAAGAGGCAACCAATTCTACACTAAAGCCTTAGTACGGCTAAGATTAATTCCTGAAACACTGCCATAAATAAATTATAGATTATGAGTAATGAAATTTACAAAAGGTTAATAAAGGCATTTAAAGCTAGTATCTGTTACTTTAGTTTCTTGGATTTTATTATTAAAAGTGAATAAAAAAAATTTCAAACTGAAGCAAATCAAATTAAATTATCATAATGAGTAAACTTTGTATCAGTGTTAGAAATACTTTTTAGGAATTAAATTATGTAAATGGTAATATTATTAAGTGTGTATGTTTTTATCACTTAATTTATTACAAGTAATTTATGATTATAATTTAAAAGCTAAAATTAAATTATCATAATGAGTAAATTTTGTACCAATGGTAATAATGCACAACAACAATTGCCATAACTGATAATTCCTGTGGAAAGATTTGAACAGTCATTGGAATCCACTAGTAGTGGATTTATAACCCACTGAACACTGGTAGTTAAGGCTGGCTATATGGGAGTTTTTGTGGTTTTCCTTGCATGTAATGTGAATCTGAGCCATTTCTCTTAAGAGGTCCTTTATGAAGGCATCTTTCCTCTGCTAGCCTGCATATATATTTATTTTCTATTCATAAATACTGCTGTCGCTTCTTAAATACAGATCCCTATATTTTGGTTGTCCTTTTACAATAACTATCAGGCAACAAAAATTAGCTTGTTTTAATAAAAAAAAAAGAATGTTTTTAATTATGAGTTAAATGAAATATTTTGAAAAGTAATGTTACTTTTTATTCTTCCATGCTGTACACTGCTGTAGCTATCCACATAATTTTTATATGAAAGTTTTACATAGCAATGGTTTTAAGTTGTGATAATAACATTTGTAGTTACCTCACTTTTTTCATTCTATTAAATTACTGATTTCTTAGAAAATAAATCTTATTTCTGAAGTGAAGATGTATTGTATGTATAATACAAAAAATCTGGTCAATATGTTTGTAAAATCCTGTTCAGTTTTGGACAGCACTTAAGTAAAATGAATAGTTTATGTTGCAAACAAAAATGTATTACGCTATTTCATGTAGTGAATAATTAATCAGGGAACAAAGTATATTGTAAGGTTTCTTTATTTCGTAACCAGAGTTATTTTATATTTGGGATCTTTACTGATACTTTGTCCGTAAAACAAAGCGTGTTTTGCCTTTCGAGGCCACGTTACTAGGTTGCTAGATAAGATAAGATTTATAGTCTTCATCTTGCATTATAATTGCTGATAGTTGAATTCCATGCCGGTTAAGTTTTGAACCAACTTTGCATTAAATAGATTTGTGGAGCCTTTGGTTACTAGTTTATTTGAATTTAAATTTTACATGTGAACTTCATTGTTATTTTAAGTTATCTTGCCACAAGTGGTTGACTGAGTCATAAGCACAAATTGTGCCGTTTGTTCTTATTTAGTTTTAAAAAAGGATCTTTTACACCTTTCTCATGATTCATTGTTACTTTGGATGTAGCAATAATTTGCTTAATGTCTACCTAAAGTTTAGTTGCACTAATTGAGTGCAAAGAATATCTAAACTTTATAATAATTACATTTAAAGATGTTTAAATTAGTATTTAAGTACTTGTCATGTAGTCAAATATTTATATATAAATTGTACTCTTACTTTTATTACAAAAAATTCAAATTTCTGTTAGACTAAATGTCTAAGTAATGTAGAAAATTAGCATAAAATTTAAAATAAAAAGTTGGCAACTATGTCAATATTACTATTAATAAAAGTAATGATACTCAATGAAGGTTATTCATATTCAGCTATTTGATTGTTAGATTTACAAAATTTGAGAACTGTAAATTATGAGCAGTACATTCCATAATCTAAACAGCATTATATTTATTGTAGTCAGACAAATTATAAAAATGTTATAAAAGCAGTAATGAAAACCTGATTTTGCTCTCTGAATTCACACAATTACACATCCCTATAGTTCTAAGTTAAGAAATAAAGCAAAAAAGTATTTTTAGACCATGATAATTTTGCTCATGGTCCATTTTGAGAAACATGCAAGAAGTCTAAATTTGCATGTGGTTCCTTAGCAAAAGAACACCAAAAGTTAACCTCATACTACTAAAAATCTGTTTTTTTGGGGGGGAGAGAGGGCAGAGTTGACATTTAAAAAAAAAATCAAGAAACATGTGATATAATATTAAAAGCATCAGTTTTAACTATAAAATTTTGACTTTTTAAAAATGATATTTTAAAAGTTCTGTTTTTATATTGTGTTTCCTAACACTAAGAAAAACTTGCATTTTATCCCTCCAGGCATCAAAGCTCTGAAACCTACCAAATTTGTTAAAGCTACAGAGACAGAAATAGAAATTGGGGCATGTGTTTCAGCTCAGTATTCAGGGTTACCATAAATAACACGGTTATCATAATTATCATTTATCGCACCCAATTGGCACCAAAAAGGACTAAAGCTGTGCCACAAAACCTTTCCTTACTTCCTTGCTATTTTTGAACTTTGATAATTTCCTCTTAAAATATTCTTCATATTTATCCTTTAAACTGGCATGATTCAGGATGGCTTTTAAGAAACAATGGCTTCATACTTTGATTGGATAACAGTTCACTGTAAACAACACATTGAGGTTGAGGATCTATTTCCATCACCATTCCAAGTAAACCCAAATGATAAATAAATTTCATTATATTTTCAATAAACAATTTTTCTTTTCTTTTCAATATTCTTAGCGCTAGTAGATTATCCTGGATCCATCACCTGAGAATCATCTTTTTTCTGCTTAGTGAATCCTAGCCATTTTTCCATTTTGAAAATCTAGGTTTGTTTTATTATTTTTTCACAAATATTTAAATACACAATATTTGCGAGTTCTTCAAAAATAAATGGCAATATTCACAAATTGCATGGAAAAGTAAGGAATGCAAAGCGGCATGAAGACATAATACCTGCTGTAAGAGACAGCAAATCGATGTAGAAAAATGATTCTAATTCAAAATAGAGCAATATATGAACCCGAAAATAGTGGCAAATAAAGTGTACACATGCTAATAAATTGATCAACTCTACAAGAATTAATCAGATGCTATTATCGTTTTATAGCAACATATTTTTATTTCCTATATAGCGTCAATTTCTATTATTCCTTTTAAAAACATCATTTGTTAAAAATTTTCTGATGTCTATGGCTAAAGAATATTTGTGAAAATAAAAATGGATTATTTTGCTAAAGTCTGTGAGTGGCTATTGACTTTGAACAAAGCTCAGATCGCATAAATTTACGAGTGTTAGAGGAAAACCTTAAGCAGGATGTTGGGGTATTTAATAGTTAAAAATACTTTTGTTTCCTTGCGTACCATTAGTGGTACATGTACCACCAGTTGAGAAATACTGGTATAGTTGCTATGAAAAACTCGAAATAAGTAAAGCTGGTAAATCCTAGCAGTTATTGTGGTGAGGTGCTAATCCTAATATTTACTGTAGTAATGACTCAAAAAGAAGATTGTAAATGTTTCCATTTTAGTAGACGCCAGTGTTTATCAATATCATGTGGTGAAATACAGTATTTATTTACACCAATTAATAGTTCATTTTGTTTTATTGTGATTGTGCTTTTAAAATGCAGTTTCTCACTTATTTAATAAAAGTTGTTATGGTGAAAGTTACTTATTGGATACAAGTTGGACTTTTTTTAAAAAAAAAAAAGATCACAAATTATTGAAATTTTTCATGAGCTGGCAAACATTATGGCTATAGCAAAAGAAAAAAGAAAAAAAAAAAGACTTCAGCAATTTAAAATACGAATTTTTAATAATTAGAATAAAGATATATAATATTATATAATACTAAATAACAGAGATGGAGCTAGCAACCACTGTCAGGTGTGCATCTTGTTTTTCATAGGTTTAACCATCAATTTTATAACAAATTACCTCTACCATTTCATTTCGCAGGATTTTACTGTAACTTTAGCAACAAAAGGTTTATTTATTCGTGCATTCGAACCAGGTATTTTTTTTTTGCCTTTATACAGGACAATCAAATTTATTTTCAAGTAAGAAAATTTGAGCTGTATAAGTCTTAATAAGATTCCTATGAATTTGTTTTCATTCTTTTTGAAAGTTTGCTGTGTTAGACAAACTTTTTTAGGCATTAGCTTGTATATATTCCATTTTCAATTTTTAGTTGTATTCATTGTTTCAGTTTAGTCACAGTTTGTTTTTCAATTTTTGTATTTGGACAACTAAAACAACTAGGCAAAAGAGACAAATTCAATGAGACGCTTCATGTAATAGTTTTAGCATTTAAAAAATATTTTTTTTAATTCAAAAAAGTTTTGAAACTTGTTTTAGATTGTCTAGTTAATTGACTTGATTTAAGGCTTCAAAACACTTTTCCCTTGACAAGTTCTGTTTGAAGCTTTGAATAAAAGAGATTAACTAATGTAATTTAAACTCTAAAGTTCCTTTTTATATTTTATTTACTTTTTCTTTCCAAATGGTTTTCAAAAAATGTTTTCTTTTTGTGAAGTTCTTTAAAAGTAATAGTTCTTACAGCTCTATAGAAGAATCAGTTTTAATTTTTTAATTTCTTAAAATTCGATTGTAAAATTTAGCAGCACTAAACACTAAATTTCTACTTGTCATTCTTTCACGCTTTATAGCAATTTCAGCTACTTTCCTAATTTCTTAATATATATATATATAATATTACTATTTCTCTCTGCATGTACACATGTTATTGCTTTAAAAAAAATCAGAGAATCGCACAGACTCACCATCATGTATAACTTTGCCATTGCACATTGGTAAGTAAGGTTGCAAGATCAAAATCATTATCTAACAACAAAATCACAAAAATCAACAAAATGTATTCTTTGTAAATTAAAAAAATGTGTTCTTTATTTCAATAGCAAAAATATTGTGTGATTATGTGATAAAAACTCAAGGTGATCAGTGTAATAAAAAACAATACTGTAAACTATTTATCTTTTAGTTTTTCTTAATGGAAATTATATTAAATATTTTGAAACAGGGAACAACTGAAAAATTGGAAATGAATACTGCTTCATTTTATTCCAGATAAAATATGAAGTTATATTTTGAAGATAAATAGCAGTTTTTGATACTTTCTGATTAACTGATACGCTATCAAAAAGTCATAAAAAATTTATACCAGGCAAAGACTTATGTACCAAAACAGTTATGTATTAATATACGATGCCCCCAAAAGTATTTATGTGGTTAACCCAGATATGCATGTAACACACGTATGTTTTGGCAATTGTGCAGTGCAAAATTTATGTCATTCTGTGATTTATTTTTTAAGCGACAAGACATCACTTTGTGCAGTTGCAAATCCAGGAGGAGGCTAAGATCATAAAAATTTTGTATCATTCTGACATCTCCAAATTTTACTAGTGTGCAAAGATGTTTTCGTAGTCTTTTATTATAAAATTTCATATATCAAATTTGGTATTACTCGATTATCATGGTCCTCATTATCAAAATGGTGCCAAGATTGTCGCCAATTGTAAACTACTCATATATAGTTTGTGTCTTCTGTATATCCGTGATTGCTTTTAATATGGCATCAAAAGGCTTTACCAAAGAATTTCCATCACCTGAATTCGAAGAGATATGACTAGATGACATTAAGCCATACCCCTTTGCTTTTCATTTTGCCATTTAACAGAGCCCCATAATTTTTACATGTTTTAGGTGTGAGCACCTGTTGTTAGATGAACAAAATTAAATATGTGATTCACAGTTAAATGGTTGTAACCAACCTTTTCAAATTCATCAACAATCTGAATAAATTGTTGATCTTTCCATTTATGTGGTCTACAATCATTTATATTTGTATGCTTTCTTCCCAATTTGGAACTTGAACATGAAAGGACTCGCCACTTTCACAGCATAACTTGCTGAATATCTGGAATTGCCCTGCCAGCATTGTTTTTTTTGTTGCACAAAAAACACTCATGAGTTTCAGCTATTTTTCCAGGACCAACTATTTGTCCTTTAGGTTCTCGAAATAAATCAAATCTGGGTAACAAACATCTGTCATAAAATTGTTCCAGTCAATCGTGCTATTTTGACATGTGTGGAGCTGTTTATCACACCACTTAAGTGATGTTAGTTCTTGTGTCTGACAGTTATTGAAATGCAGTGCTGTTAGAAATGGTATTCTGGAACCACTAAACCAGTTATCAGATCGAATGCTGTTCTTTTTTGTTCACAACTTTTCATGTTGCACTTCCGTATATTTTTGTTTACATGTAGTTTCATTATGTGGCCATTTATGCATATTCAATTGTGAGGTAATATATATTTTTCCAGGGAAAAAAAAAATTGTAGCATCTTCCTCATTCTTCGGTAGTTTAAAAGTTTTCAACATTTTTTTACATTTTTTAAAAAGGAAAAAAAACTATTACAATATCATGCATTTTGACAGAATGAAGTCGAAAGTGAGAGTACCATTTTTGACATAATTTGGTAGTTTATTGTGGGGGCCATGAAAGTCAAGTAGTACGCATATTAAGTTCTTAAGCAAACTGGGGGGGGGGATCAAATTTTAAAGACCTGATGATGATGATGATATAGATAAAGAGAATTCTATCAAATTTTGTTTGTTATTAAGTGTTACAATGAATTACATTGACATTAAACTGAACAAGTTTCAAAATTACAGCAAATTATGAGATAATATTCATATAATGGCTCATTTGGTCTAACTTATTGAGCACTTCATTGATGTTTACATCTCTATTATAATATACATTTTAAAGTGCCAGAGCTATAAATCTATTTTCCTCTGTTGCATTCCTCTAACATGTCTTCAGTCCTCTTAGTAGTAGTAGTAGTAGTAGTTTCTCTCTGGAGTGGCTCTTGTCACTAGTATTATTGTAACTATTCAAAGTTCATGTATGTTGAGAAACATCTCTTTTTCACATCTATTTAAATTTTGATAACTTATGAGTTGGTATCTGGAAATTAACTCATTTGTCTTTTCATAGTAAATATTCAGTACTTGATTGGTGCTGAGGAAGGACCATTTTTAAAGATCATCCTCATTAAATCTGATCAATATATCGAAATCGTGGATGTTTCCTGAGCTGGATATGAAACAGGAAAAGGAAGATAGAATATATTTATGAACTAAAAACCTATTCTAAATTTCTGTAATCATGACATTCAAAAATGGGACAAAGATAGAAATTGATAGTACAATTTGGGATCAGGAATAATAGATGTCAGATAATACGTTTGGGGATCATTGAACTGACCGACTTATCGTTTATTAATCTCCGAAGTAATGATTGGCATCTTATGTTTCTCACCACATTGGTTCTTGCTTTATGAAATAGTATCTATCTCATAATGACCATGTGCATTTTTTCTGATACCCAAAAATTGATAGTGAAGCATCTGGGCATGTATTACTGTAACAGCCAAATCCAAAACTTCTGTTTTGTAGGTTATCTACTTAATAAAATTTTGTTGCTGAATACAATTTCACTTGCAGAAAGAGAAACCATAAATTTCACAGTGCGGATGGAGTTAATTAATGTAGTGGCACCAATCGACACATCATGGTCAATCCAATGGCTAATTTCATCCAAACTTTCACAAACAGCATCCAGAAGTTCAATGAAAATCATTACAGAGTCATGCCTCTCCACCCATCTTGTGGGGCATAATTCCTTTAAATACATTTATTATTATTAGTCCAAAGGGATTTAGTCCCGAAGGACTATTACTTTCGTTTGGGCGTTTTGCGTTGTTTCACAAGAAACGGCGTATCACTTTTAAATTTAGTGCTTATGTTTCTTTGTTGGTTATTTTTTTTCCCGTTGTTTTACTTTTCAATTTACTGCTTATTTTATTTATTTATTTATTTATTTTGACATAGCTTTCTCTTCAAAAATCGTCTGCGTTGCACGGGAAAATAAAAAGGAATTTTAATTACAATTCTAAATAAATAGCCAAATAAATGTGAAATTCGTAACAATATTCTCTAAAACTTTAACGAATTTTTCACTAACAAACTCAAAGATTTCAAAGCCAGCAATACCAACGTTGTACAGAAAAAAAATTTTTATCTCCAGCACCTGAGAGTGTGTACCGAAATTTCTAAAGATATGCTCAATTTAAAATTATTTTGCGATATTGCTGTTGAACTGAATTTTATGGTTTAAGTGCGAAGAACATGGTATTTAATAAATAAAGGTAACACACAAAATGTTAAATAAATGCCCCTTTGGACGTAATTAAAATCTGAAACCTTTCAGATTTTTTTATTTTATTATTTTTATTATTATTAATATTGTTTCCTCATCAAGACTGAGAAATATTTAAATTTTTTTACTTGTTCTATATATGTGTGTGTAATAGATTCTGTTGTAGAAAGTAAGGAGTTGAATCCATAATGAACAGCGAGAATTTTGATGGCTTAGAGATGTTGAAATTCCACTCCACAATGAATAAGAAATTTGGCAGTCGAGGTAGATTTAATTCAACTTTTATTTCAGTAAACGTGTTGCAGCCACAAACAAGCTGGCTCATTATTTATGCCTATTCCAAAAATTAACATTTTTGGTAAATTTTTGGTAAAGGAGCAGACAGACTGCAGTCCAAAGTGTAGAAAGCAAGTGAATTATGTTCAGTGTAAAATCTTAATTCAAACTGAGTAAGTTTAGGTCCTCAGTGCATTTTGATTGGATAATTAATACTGCTGTAAAATTACTATTGGCTGTTTAGTTCTATTTACATCATCAGAATTATGTAAGAGTCATATGACATGGATTGCTCTCAAAATGATGCAGTGCAGAGAGATTACTATTTTTAGAATAGAGAAGGGAATTTACACTGCTAATTTAATCTTTTATATATTCTTTATTTTTCTTACATATATATATATATTGTATCAGAGAATTGTAGGTTTCAGTATGTTATTTTAGATCAAAAAACTTGTATATAGTGCATTTTTCTTAGCAGTTTATGGATGATCTTCCAGATGTTGATCTCTAGAATGATCAGAAATCTTAAGATAGCCCTAAAATTTCCTTCACTTTTATAGGATAAGTTACCTAAACCGATTGGCCTTTAATCCTTGTGCCTGCGTAATTTCAAACCTTGTTTTCCACATGATATTATGGTTTTTAATATGGGTTTCAGTCGCTTTCAGTTCTCTCGATTTGTTTTGATCCAATAAAACATCCACAGATTTTTATTTGTAATCATGTATTTGTCTAACTTGGTAAAAATGAATTTTTGTGATAAACAAGGTTATTGAAATAATGAAAGGCACATTTCCATTTCTGAAATCCTTCTTTCATCAAACAGCCTTAAAAATGTGCATATAACATAATGCATAGCAAAAAATATGCAATATTTGCAGTATGCTACATCTTCTGCTTTAGGGTACGCCAGCAGAGATACTTTCTAAACCGTGCATACCGAAATCTTCAGAACTTTTTGCCTGAAAGACTATGAAACTCGTAATTTTTGGATGGCTTCCACATAAATGTGAGCTTGTTGCAAGGTTTTTTTTTTAGCCCAAAGGATGTTAACCCAAAAGAGCTATTAATTTCGTTTTGGCATTTTGCATTGATTCACGATAAATGTCGGTTCACTTTTCAAACTGTTGCCACGAAATATTACAGCCCTGTAATATTTAAAGAAATTAAATAATGAAGAATCTGCATAAATGTATGTATGTTTCTCGCATTGTGATAAAACAACGGTACCTAGAGCTATCAAATTTTGAATAACGTACATTTCCACCTGAATATGGACATCTGGAAGCCAAATTTGGAATTTGTTTATTATCTATTTCATATTTTGTAAAATTTTAACGAATTTTTTATTAACAATCTCAACGATTTCAAAGTGAGCAATGGCAGCCTGTATGGGAAAGAAAACATTTTTATCCAGAAAATTGTTTTCGGATATCACTGTTGAACTGAATTGTATGGTTTGAGTGCGAAGAAAAAGATATTTAATAAATAAATCTAACACACAAAATGTTAAAAAAATGCCCCTTTGGGCGTAATGTAAAATCTGAAAGCTTTGCGGTTTTTTTTTTTCAGTAGCATGATATCATAGTTATCTAAACTTACATTTTGAAGACACTCATAAACTCTCCTCATTATTGTTATTATCAAACTGAAACTGGATATGCCATTATCCATCACTGAAGCACAGCTTTCTACTACCAGTAAGAAACTGCTATGATCAGTGCCACTAATATTCTCAACTACTTCAGCCTCCAGCATGTAAGTTTTCTTTTCATTGTTCTAAAAAAATTCAGCAAAGAAGCATTCTTTCTTTTTTTTTCTTTTATTTGGAATAATTATTATAATATGTTAATATAAATACTCACGTAGGAATTTAAATTGTCACTAAATGAAAAAGTTAATGATTGAGGACACTAATCATAATAATTTAATAACAGAATCAAATTCTATTAAAATAATGCTCAATTACAGTAAGTGTCGTGTTATTGGAAACTTGGAAAAACATTCACCACTAAAGCTAAAGTTATCGAGTATCAAACCTCATGCTTATGTAAATCAAAACACTTTATATACTTTATTCACTTGACAACAAGAATCACAAAGGACACTACAATACTTTCAATAATTGAATGAAAATGCAAACTGTTTTTGAGCATGTTAAAACAAGCAGGAGTGGAATGACTACAAAAGCCAAACAAAAGAAGGAAAAAAATGACAACATTTTCAAACTTGTCAAGCCAGAAAGCAATGTTGCTACTTTTTTTTTTTTAAGGAGATTATAAACAAAGAGGTGTAGTGATTTTAAAAATATCAAGAATTCTGGTTTAGCTCTGGGGAAGACACTAGCCTCATAGCACCTCCCTCCTGGATTCACCACTGACTGTATGCATAGAGAGAACAACAGCGTTTAAAAAAAAAATACAAAATGATTTTTCAAAAAAAGTTAGTGTTTTATTACTGATGTTTTTTCCTTTTTTACTTTTAATATGTGATTGTTCTGTTATAGAATTCTTCGTGCACTACTATTTTGAAAATGGCTGTTGCCTTTGGAAAAAAATTAGTCACCAAGAAGTCCTTGAATGCTTTCCAAAGTTGCCAATGAATAAGGTCATGCATAAATATACATGACCTTGGCAGTCAAAGGGTTAAAGAAAAGTGGGTACTTTCTGATTATCCGCACTCCCACTAAAAAGTTGCTAATTCATTGACAACTTTGGAGAGCATTAATTAACTTCTTGGTGACTAATTTTTGCCAAAGGTAACAACATTTTCAAAATGGCAGCACACTGAGAATATATCTATATCAATATTAAGGCCTCT
>KK115399.1:124945-146072 GCA_000611955.2 Stegodyphus mimosarum | reverse complement strand
ATTTAAAAAAAAAAAAAAAAAAAAAACAAGAATTGTATTCAATTACATCTTACCCTCGATTATTTACATCAGCAGTATTGTATGCAATTTTATTGTGCTCAGTTGGGCAGAATATTTATTGTTTCTTATAGTGAATTATTGTGCAGTCTATTATTGTCGGTATCAGCATTACCTAAAAAATTTGTATTCATGAATTTTTATTTACACATGATCATTAAAATATCAAAATTACTGCTATTGTCATTCAAACTAACTCTCATTATAATAGCCCCTCGCGTTCTAAAGAAAAAGAATATTATAACTATAGTTCAACTGTCAAAGAATGGTTCCGATGATGAGAGGTCATTAGACCAAATGTGGCTGTATAAAATTTATCATTTTTTAGGTTTTTATTTCCTTGTTTTATGATCTTTCATTGTTTTAAGTACAAAATGTATTTTAAAATTTCTTTTTTAAATTATTACAATTAAGTTAACTCAAAGAAGACTGAGTGCCTGCATTAGAAATAAAAATAAAAAATATATCCAAAGCAATTGAGAAAAATCAGTTTATGTGAAATTGATAGTACATCAGTAGAATTTAAAAATTAACAGAACTAGTTTCAGTTGGTCATTACTATGTATTTGTGATAAAAATAGTGAAATTAATTTTTATTGTCTTAACAGTGCTATTTGAACCAGTAAATAAAAGCATAGTGGTACTACTTGGTGGCTTTCATGTGCAAAGATCATATTTATGAATGGAATTACCATGTTATATACAAATAAATTTTACTAGATCTTGGTCATGGATAAAATTTGCATTTTGTATTTGAAGATTTTATATATATATATATAGAGAGAGAGATGGATACACACACATATATTGTGTATTGTGTGTGTGTGTATATATATATATATATATATATATAAATCAAAAAAGGAATGTCAGAAAGGAATTACCAAATGGAGTACATGTAAATTTAATAAATCTTTAAATACATTATCTTAATTGAAAATTAATATGATCAAAGAGAAATTAAAAAGTTTTTACAGAACATCATACAAAACAAAACAAAAAACAATTTATTAATCTCCTTTGTTTAATAAATGTTTCAAACAAAACTTGTCAAGGAGAAAGTGTTTTGGAGCTTTAAACCAAGTTGATTAATGAGTTCTGAATACATGTTTCGTTCCTCTGAATCATTGGAGACTCAAAACCACTTTTTAGTATCAAACTTTCACTTTAAAACAACATTTTAGTTGTTCTCAAATGTTCAGATCGTTTACCTACATGTATTCGTACCCAAAAGAGACCAAAAATTATATAAAAAAGCAAAATAAGAAATAAATAGATAAAAGCATAATTTTTTTTTAAAAAAAACTTGAAAAAACCAAAAAAAGAGCTGAACTAATTAAATAAACATATTGAATTAAGAAGAAAATCCTATATCAAGAATTAAAGACACAAACTTGTTTTCTTCAAATTGAAAAATAACTTGTTTGGTCAAATATTTAAAGCCGAAAACAAGGGCGGCTCAGTTGCTTGCAAAATTAGCTTTTTTTTCTGAATTTTATATTATTGCCAAGTTACTCTTAAAGAAAAGCTGCTGTAGCGAGCAGAGTTAAAATAAAAAAAAAATTTTTTTTTATAAACGAAAACCAGAAAATCATGAAACAAAAGACAAATATACCTTCTTTAATCTTGCATCTCAGCAGAATGCTTTGAAAGTAAAAAAAAAAAAAAAAAGAATGCTGATAGAGTTGCTTGAATATAGACGAACCCTGCAAAGGGGTTTTCCAAAAAGATAAAAACAGAGGAAAGGAAAGCATAGAGAAAAACCTGGGAAAGTCTAAAAGCAAAGAAACAATGCAATAGCCCGCACTTTCTGGGAGTGATTCAGTTAGTGGGTAAACTGGAATTGGGGAGTTAGGGGTATATATGAGATATAAATTATGACATAAAATTACTAATTTTAAATTAGCAATAGTTCTTTTAATTCCTCATTTTAATTTGGCTATGTCCCTCTCCTGTCTCAAAACTATTAATATCTGAATATTAATCATAACGATACCGTTATGAATGACTAGCATTCCAGATAATTTTTATCGAATTTCAGTTCAAAATTTAAACAAAGGAACCAAGTCTATAAATATCACTGTTATTAATTGCTTACCATTTTTTTCTACTCTCTTCGCTGCTGTTTAAACATGTCAGTTGCCTCTATTGTGTACCATCTAAAGAAATGAAAGTTATATAAAATTGTAGGGGGGCACATTGTACCCATAATGATAATGTGTAAAGAAGAATATGTCCTAAAAATTAGTTATCAAGAAATAAAATTCTGTGTTGAAACTATGGCCATCTCTGTCTTCACGTGTCATCTTTCTAACTTCAAAATAAAGCCTCTCCATGTTATTTACAACGCAAGTAACCATCACCAATCCATTCTGTTATTCCCTTTCATTCCATTACATATTTTCCTTTTGATAATTCATGAAGGTGTCTTTTGAGACAGATGATGTGTAGAATACCTTGCTGTAATAAATTATCTATTGATGTCTTAGCAATTAGTATTCATTTTTCATTTTATAACTAAGAATGTTGCCATTATAAATTTTGTTTTAACAAATGGAATAATTCTATTGTGAGACAAAATACTTGAATATTGTACAATATGAGCCTTTTGTGTATTATATGGCAGTATGAAGCCATCCAATATAAAGTAGAAGCTTTCTTGTAGAAATGAAAAATCGCTATTTGTTTAAAAATAAAATCTATTTAATTCAATAATTTTATCTAATGTTATTTTCGCATGGAAAATGTCTGATTTTTCTAATAAATTCAGTAGTCTAATTTCACATTTCTGCTTTAAATCTAATTTTTATTACATAATCATTATACCATTGTAACAAACATCTAGCAATAAGTGATTCGTATATGTAGTTTAAATTGTTTGTTTTTATATAAACACAAATTAGCGATGTATTACATAGATATATTATCTAATAATCTTTCTAATACTGTAATTGTGTTTGAAATCTTTTAGCATCACATAAATTATTTACTGAATACTATAGTACACAGAAAGTAAGAAAGTTTTTAAATTTCTCAAAAATTATAGGTTTTAAAACCGTAACATTTACCATTTTGGGGATGGTAATGTATTATATACATTCAAATCTGTTTCTAATATAATATATTAATGACAGCTAATTTACAGATTTTATTCATGCATTATAGGTTAAAAATCCTGATCTTGGAAATGGAAACAACATGAAACATTCTGTAAAGCATACTTCAAAAATGTTAAAAGTTACATTTCTATAGGCATGCACATGTTAGGAAAATAGGACAGATTCTTTTTAAACATAAGTTTATATTTGAAGAAAAAGTATTGTTGAAAATGATTTGTGCCTTTCTGTAATACTTTTCTGTTTCAATGAGATAAATTTCTTCTTCCAAATTTCATTTTAAAGTTATGTTCCATTAGCAAAGAAATTTGACAGTAACTCAATTAAGTAAAATAGACTTTCCCACTTATTATATAATCAAATTCTTCGTAAAAATGAATAATAAATTGTGGTGTTGTTTCATTAGAATAATTTTGAGGTATAGAAAAGTGGGCCTAATTTTCTCCTCCACAAAAATTTTTAAATTCACTTATGCAATTAAAAATTCAAGATTTTACAACTAAAAGCTTTACTTTCAATTTTTTTTTTTTGCAGATGGCTAAGAGAAGACTGGATTGAAAACTATTGGTTTGCTTTTGACCAAGCACGAGCAATTGAACTCATGATTAAAAATGGAGAGAATAATTCATCCAATTTTATGCAGTATGTCCTAAAATACAAATATCAACATTAGTGAAAACAAAAAAAAAAAAAAAATGTATACAATAAAACTTAACATGAATTACATAACATAAAATGTATGAAAATTTCTTCTTTCATAAAATATCAAATATTTTATTGATTCATTTTGGAAAAAAATGTAGCTTTTAAAAATAGAATTTAAAATTACCTTAACATAAATGTTATCTATCTTGAAGCATTTAATTGGTTTCTAAACATTAAATTATTCAAAAAATAGTTAATCCATGTAGTAGTTGAAATTAGTGTTAAAGCTTCTATCTAGGTATTAGAACAATCTAAATAACTAATTCTGTGATACAGTGGGATCACAGTGCATGAGTGTGTTATACTAATAATTGAAAAATATATAAATTTTTGTATTTTTAAATGGCAAATTTAACAAATATTTTTTAATTAAAAAATAGAATTGATAAGAAAAAACTGTTTGACTGTTAACTATGCATATGAAATTAATTGTCTTTTGTAAATAAATATATTATTAGACATAAATGTTGTGGCATTACCCTATTATTAGCACAGCACCTTATATCATATTAAGAATTAATATTCGAAAAAAGATTTCTATTATTTCTGTTACTTAGATTGATTTTTACTCAAAAAATATAAAAGATACATACTTTTGCATTAATTGCCAGAAAAATACTTATTGATGTAAGCAAATTTGAGTTTAATGAATTTTTCCTTTTTCATAAATGCTATTTTAATATTTTGCATGTAGAATAGCTACAGAATACAATATTAATTAAAGTTGCAAGTAAGTTCTTTTTCATCCTGTTAGTGTTGGTGATTCTCAGAATTCCGTTCATGTTTCCCCTTTCTGGATCTTCCAGATTTTTAATTATGATAAAATGTAAAAGCAGTTTGATTCAGAATTTCAATTTCAAGAATTGCCTTTAAATCTGCAAATATTTCCATTCTATACAGTTTAGAAATGCTAGTAATCTAATCTACCTGTACTTCTAAAAGATGCTAAATTTTTGTTTCATGCCTGGTATAGGTACTTTTGTCAAAATTCCTTTTTGTAGTTTAGAAGCACTTTTACCGATTGTGTTTTTGACACTTGATGCATCTTCTGCTATTAGAGTAAAAGGATCTGAGCCGGAAGATTCAGTAGAATTTCCCATATTCAAAACAGATTGATTAGAATTATCTCTTTGTAGTGTTTTTGTCAGAATTTCTTTTGTTATTTTAGAAGTGCCTGTCATGAATGTATTAGTGACACCTGATGCCCCAGTTGTTATTAAATTAGAAGTACCTTTGATGACTGTATTTGTGACACCTAATGCACCTGCAGTTATTAAACTAAATGGATCTTGACTGGTAGATCCAGCAAAATTATCCTCATTCGAACAGGATCCTTTGTAAACGTCTGTCTGATTATGAGTTGGCACTTTTGAAAGAATTTCCTTTGTTACTTTAGAAGTACCTTTGATAACTGTATCTTTGACAGCTAATGCACCGAATGACATTAAATCAAGAGGTCTAGTTAAGTCGTCCAAAATGGAACTGGATCCATTAGAAATGTCTGTTTGATTATGAGTTTGAAATGGTACATTTGATAGAATTTCCTTTTTTATTTTGGAATTACCTTTCTCGAGTGTGTCTTTGGCGCATAAAGATATCACATTAAAAGGATCTTTGCCGGAAGATCCAACAAAATCATTCAACGTCGAATTGGTTTCATTAGAGCTGTCTGTTAGATTAAGGGTTTGAACAAATTCATTTCTTATAAGAATTGAAATAAAGTAAGAATTAAGATCAGCATTATCTTCATCCTGCTTGCTTTTCCATATGATCTGCATTGTTGCAAATTTTTTACGTATCATGTCATTAATTTTTAACCTCTTCTGTTCATTGGAAATATCTGCTGCACAAAGTTCTTTTAATTGACTGCAATCTTGAAAATGATCCAGCAGATAGCATATAGCAGGGACAAAAGAACCGTTATTAACTGTTACAGCTTCTCTCCTAACTTGGAAGTATCTAAAAAGGAATTTAAAATCTCTCTGAAGCAACGGAAATTTACCAGTAGCCATACGAGCCAGTTCGCTAATTTTAATAAAAGATTTACCATTTATATCTATAACCAGGGAAGCGTAGTCAAATAACATACTTTTCGTTTTATTACTGGTTACCTCATTTTGTATGTCTTCATCTCTCTTTGCTTCAAAGTCTGCTAATAAGTAATTCCATTTGGTTAAATTATGGTTAAGTTCTTGAAGTATACCATAAATCTGATTTTCTTTTACACCTAACTGATTTGTTAATCTCTCAGTTTTCTGATTTGTCGAACAGTAACTGAAACATCCATACCAAATTACCCTCGTCACGACTAAAAATACATTTCTTGCTGCTGTAGGGTAAACCTTTTCTGGGTTTAGATGCGGATTATTTTCTTTGAATTGCTTAAGTATGTCCACACGCCTTACATCATCACATTTAAAATTACATTTTTCATTTTCTTTAGGTAACATTGAAAGTTTTATGAAAAGTTCTAAAGCATGTTTTAAACCTAAATTTAAAGACCTGAAAAACGCTAAATGTATGGCTGAATCTCCTAGACATATAAAATTATTATTGCTTCTCCTTTTAGCATAACCACAGCTAATCTCTATTTTTTTCACTCTGACACTGTTTAAATCAATAATACAACCGTCTAATATAAGATTTCCCAACAAAGAAGCTATTGGAAAGAAAATGCTATCAGGCACTGGTCTCGCAGAATTAAATGGATTCAAAGGTTCTCTGTTTATGTTTGGATATTCTCTATCAAAATCACAAGCTAGTTCTTCATTTATAAAAACTGGTAATGTTACATCCGTAAGTCCACTATTACTTTTGTTTTTGCTTACTACCACCTCAGTGAGTTTTACACTATTTACATATTTCATAGCTTGATATAAAGATATACCATTAGCCATTTTTGCTTTGAAATTGATATACATGGCATGCTGAAGGGGAGTGCTGACTATGTTATGTTCATCAAGTCCAAATGCATTGATTCTTAGTTTGCTGTTCCTTCCAGTGCAATCTAATATTATTGGATTTGAAGTTCTGTGCTTTTCGTATAATTCTTGAAAACTCTCTACTTCACATCTTATGTATTCAGCTCCAAGTGATTTAGCTTCTTCTGCACATTTTGTTTCTAAGTCTTTTATAAGAATCTTATTCCTTTGGCTTTGCAGTTGCTCATTCAATTTTGCAAAAAATTCATTTTCTATACCTAAACGGAAAATTACCTTTTGTACTTCATTAAAAAACCCACTTTCTATTTTGAGATTTATATTTCGGGTAAATTGTTCTCGTTTTTCATAAACAGTTACTCTTAGATCTAACAGTGAACAAAGTACAGCCATGAAAGACCCAACTGGACCACCACCTGCGATGACGACGTTATCCATTTTGTTCCAGATATATCTTCTAGCACTAACTGCACATTAAAATAAAAAAATGAGTTCTGCTTATGCGGTCAGAGATTGTAAATTCACAACAAAAAATAAACCAAGCAAGGCAAAAGTTAATGTCTCACTTTTCCCTTCGGAGAAGGTATGTTATTCATCGAAGTAATTAAGCAAGACAAAAACTTGTATCTTAAGCACAGGTAACAGACGAATAGAAGGGAGGACGATTTTAAAATTCAATATCAGACATATTATCTTAAGTATAATGGCAAACTGCCAGATCTAACAAAACCAAATGCTGAGGTAAATGGTGCTGATAACAGTAATCGAAATGGAAAAGAAAATTCTCTCTCCCTTTGACCGGTGATAAATGTATGACAATGAGAATAAATAAAATCATTTATTAAATATAACTTGCGATCTGTTATATTTAATAAATATATAAACAAAATTGTACATAAGTAAAGTTTTGACTGGGAAATTAAATCAAACTAGAAAAAGTAAATGCTTGAATAATTTAAAGCAGTGAAGAGATAGAGAGTAGTAAAGTAATATAGTATATCGCGTATTCCGTGAAAAAAATTGTAAATTACCTGAGTTTATTGGATAATATTTAACAGTTTATCTGTGAACAGAGTGATTGCATGGGGTTTTCGTGGTTTGCTCTGTGTATGATGTCAATATGACCAATATGAGATTTTCCACGAAAGCATTCTTCTTTTAGAGAGAACCCTCGGATGCTTTGTCATAATTAAATGAAGCAACTTAATAGCGTATGATGGATCGAATCTGAAAACAGTAAGTACTAATAACATTAGCAATTAAAGATTCTGAAAGTGTTTTATCGAAATATACTTTACGTAAATTAAATTATATTTATTATTCAAACCTACAATAGGGCTATACACCTATAAACAAGAATTCCTTCGTATTGGGCTTTATTATGAGAAAATGATGCGCATCTAAAGAAATTTTCATGCAGCCAATCTATTCAGCTGCCGGGTATGAAGCCTGAGTGACACATTGAGTCTGAACATATGAAAGGTCTTAATGTTTATCTTTTTATTAACATATAAACGTACTGTATGTAATAAATTTGTAAAACATAATACTGTATTTATATCTGTTTTTTAGACTACTGTTGCGTGCCTACGGATTCGTAATAGGTTGCATGTATACAGGCTGATAAAATTTACTTTATCAAAAGAAACGCTGTAGAGTTCTGGAACTTTCCACAGAAATACTCGTACAGCTGTTCACAGTATCACAGAGTACAATCAGTAGATATACTTTAAACTACTAAGAATGTTAAACCCAACGCAATGCAAAACGCATCTAAAGAGCAATGTTAACACGGAGATATCTCAGTACTCTGAACTCACGCTAAACTAACAGCTAACAATAACTGAAAGCAGATGCTCTGTCCAGTCTTACTTAGTTTTCCATCCGGCGGCCGAGGTATTTCCCCCCACTTTCTGATTCTCGAAATTACTAGAAGGCATATGAGAGCCAAATTACGGTTGCAGCTAATATAGCGACCAATTACGGAGATATAGGAACAGGACCAAAATGTTGCCAAGTTTGGCGACAAAATTAGCAACAACTGCTGTCATCTTGGCGATATCTCGCCAATTTACCGAGATATCCATTTACTCAGTGTTAAATAGACTTGCCCATGTGTTCTTATTTTTCCGGCAGAGCATGTTCTCAAGATTTTTCGTGTTACATTACAAAGAAAAAATGCAACATTTCGCATATAACTGCACTGAAATAAGCTGCCCAAATACAAAATTCGTAACACTATAATTAGTTTGCATTCATTTGGACAAAATATATATTCGGTGCATTTGGATATATACGGCGCTTAATGTGTTATGCAAAAGTATGTTTGCTAAACTGGATAATAACACATTACGTAATACTCTTTCAAGGTACGTTTCATTTTAACCTGTCTTTATGGGTACTTACCTACACACGTATCCCAAATTTAAAAACTGATGTGTGATGACTTCCTTGTGCGGAATATTAAATTATACGCATTTTTTTTTCATTTCATTTAAACTTATTGGATTGAATTAAATCTACTTCCTGGATAGCGCATAAACCACAATAGAATAAATGCACGCTTTAAAATTCATTATATTTATTTACCATAGCGACACGCTGGCTCTAGGTTCACTTTATAGCGTTACATCTCATTCATTTTATAACTCGGAATGCACAAAAATTATATGATCTGAAGAATTATCTAATCACTGCCACATGTTCTTTTTAAATAGTATAATAAATCTAATATAATGTATAAAAAAAAAGAAACAGTTTTTCAGACGATTCAGTATTTCTCATTCAATTAATTGAGTTCTCACTTCGCGACAAGGCAAAAATACATAAAAACTCAAAATATCTATATTAAAAATTACGAAGTAAATTTTAAACACTTATTTCCTCGAATAAATTCCTGAATGGATTAAGCATGGTTTGATTCGCAATAATAAAAGAAGACGTTACCTTAGTTGTCGCAAAGCTTAATTTCTCTAGATTAGTAACAAATCCACAATTCTCCTAACTTTCAAATGTAAACAAGTATGGCTTCCATTAAAAAAATTATTAGGCTTAGCCGCATTTCAACAACTTTTAAATTGTTGATAATTCTATAATTCTTGCATGTAGATTTATTAAAGGTATAAAATCCTTAACCGGAAGATAAGAACAATATAATTCAATCATTTTTAAAGCAAAATATGCGAAATTTACCAATATATAAGAAGAAAAATACTGAGCCGAGTAACAGAGTGGATATATATATACATACGTATATTTATATACTTTTAGTGCGACCGATTGCAACCAAAATAGGAGGTGCACATCTACATATTATAGCAGTCTTATATACAAAATTTCAACGTTGTGAGGCTACTCGTTTTTGAGTTATGCGAGATACACATGATATCTGTATGCGAGATAAGATGTCACCCGAAAACATCGTTAAATTGCATTCGATAGCGATCAAAATGGGTATTTTCGTTGAAATATGGTGCCCTGAATTTTTCATGATTACAATACTTCCTTTACTTCGTGCAAAGAAGTAAAAATGAACATCATTATACGTGATATCGCCGCAGAATCCGATGAATCACCTTGTTTTGATTTCCATGGTCAAAAATATGCCTATAGAAAGGTGCTGAATACGCAAATATTTGATTCTTGTTTTTGTGAATAATTCAGGGCCGGATTAAGACTTTTATTCCCTAATCACTTAAAAGATTTAGGTGTCCTCACATATGTTTACGACAAATTTTCCCCCATTCCTTCTCTTCGTTCTTAATTTTGTTGACCATATATTTCATGGTGAAATTGGAAATGAGAAATTTTTATGATACCCACTTTCCTGAGTCCCTAGGTACCTTATTTAGGTGCCCTCTTTTCTTGATGCCCTAATCACGTGCTTATTTTGTTTAATGGTTAATCTGATCATATAGTGACTCAAAATTTGGTAAAAACGAAATTAACTCTTCCGGCGAACTGCGTGAACGTGAAACAATAAACTTATAAATGTCAAATTTTATCAGGTCTGAAAGACGTCATTTCGCTGATTTTACACACGGAAAATTTTGAAAAGTTTGAAGAACAATTGTGAAAGTTGCAATGGAGTTTGGAAGTCCAGGCTTTGAGCAGCGTTTCCAAAGGACTGGCGTGTATTCTATACGCTTTGTAGGAGATCGTAGTCCCTTTGCCATTATACAAACAGACCGATATTTGGTGATGACAGCTGAATGCAATCGACATTATGCAACCAAATTACAACGGAAGACGATATCCCGTTAAAATCTGTTTCGACATTTGAAGTATGTAGGTCTATAAACTCGGAAGATCGATCCATGTTTTCAGTAATGTTAGATCCACAGAGATTTTACGATATATTGATATTTTTAAATGGACCAATGTCTTGTTCTCTGATGAGAGTCACAATGTAATTCCAGATATCAGTTCGTGTGGCATGAAAGCTATAGGACGTACCAGTAGGGAAGTACATAAGAAAAGTGTGTAACAGTATCATGACTGACTGACTCGCCAAGTTGAATACAGTAGATCATGGCAGAATGATTATTAAAGAGTTGTACACTACTGTTGTAAAGAGATTATTGAGCGCCATGTTGTCTTGTTTCGTGGTGATGTTGATGAAGCATTAAGAAAATAATGCCACACTTCATCGAACGAAAACGGTGAGTGAGAATACCGATCAGATCGTCTGGTTTGCCTACTCCTTAGATATGCTAAGAACTGAAGCTCGCAATTTTTTGCCGGAATTAACCAAGGTCTAATTATGCTTAAATGTAGAAATGAAACGATTTGCTCCAGGACTTCTAATCACTGGTTATGAGCATGTAGTGGTGTTTTGTTTGCTATATCACAGTTTGAAGGGTATACATTCCTAATCGTGAATTCAAATTGTTTGGGCGTTAAGTATTTTAATTTTATGCTACACCTATTCCCAAGTCCTCTGTGCAACTAAAATAATTGCAACCATTTCTTTGATTTGTAATTTCCGACAGGTTGCTGGTTATTAGCTTTGTTAGGCATTGGGAATAAGCAACTAGCCATAATTATTTCCGTTCATGTAATAGTTTTGTCTATACACACAAAAATGTTAAAAAAAAAGTTTCATGTCATCCGTTCTACTGGGATGATTAATAAAATTTACCTTGCGTTTTTCATGTCTTGAAAGCGCAACTGTGGCGCGTTTTTCATGTCTTGAAAGCGCATTAGATTTATATATAGCATTGTTTTAATATAGGTATTTTGAATCAAAATCGGATTTTTTTTTAAATGGCATGCCATTTTTTTTCCACATTTCGATTCGACGACTCAAATTATGCCTAAATATTAAATTTTGTAAAATCTGATGCAAAATTTACGGAGAAATTTAAAAATTTATCTTGGCGGATTTTTTTCAGTTTGCGCCAAGAATGATTCACTTGGCGAAAATTTATAGCAACCTATTTTCCTTCCCTTTTTTATTGCATACGAGCGGAAAAAAAGGTCACGTTCATTACTTTCACATAATTTTAACAAAGTGCGTAAACCACATTTGGCGTTATTATCGCTTGTAACGAGTATGCCAAATTTCAAAATACGCCAATGTGTAAATTCACGTATATCTTACGAAACTGTGAATAAAAAACTATAATATTTTGCAAGTGTGCCTAGAAATACATCAACTTTAAGATGATTGTAAAAATTTTATATTTTGTAATTCAAATTTTTTTTCGAAAAATTTATGAAAATTGTTTAAAAATACGAATTAAAAAAAAATCATAAAAAATGGGTAAATTTTATTTGGAATGAACCTAAATTTCGAACTGTATAGGAAGGAATCAAATAAATTTAGTAAAAAAAAGAGATATCAATAGATATATATCAAATTCAATTAACATTGAGGAGCTAAAATTTCGAGAGCTAATTTTGAAAAACTACTCGTGTGATTTTTACAAAACTTGGCAGTTTGGCATAATTGAGTCGTAGAATTGAAACAGGGGAAAAAATTGGCATGTCATTTCAGAAAAAGTCCGATTTTGTGTCAAAATACCTATATTACAACACTGCTATATATAAAAAATCTAATATACGTATCCTAAGACGCGCTTTCGAGACATGAAAAACGCAAGTTGAATTTCGTCAATCGACCCAGTGGAACGGGAGATATAGAACTGTCCTCCTCCTTTTTTTGCGTCACTGTAAAATGTCACCTTCAATTATTTATGTAGGATGTTCAGATGATGAAATAGATGAAAACATTTATAAATGAAGTAAATACGATAGTAGGTTGATTTTCAAACAAAATTCTTATATACAATTCTAAAAATTAAGCAACCAAAAACTAATTACAAGAAAAGAGCACTATTGAATGTATGTGCCAATTTTAGAAATGAGCTATTTCTTGATCATAGTTTATGAGGATATTACTAGGTCTCCTGGATATGAATGTGTCATTTGGAGGCAAAGCGGAAGAATATAATAATTTACGACAAAGTACACATTTTTCTATCATTAAACTATTAAAGGACTGTTAATAATTATTGCATTTGGACTTAATAAAATGAAACAATTCTTTAAAAAAATTTATAATATAAATGACGTGTGAAATGGAGAAACAGTTGCTTCGCGCTCTCTTGTTATATGGTACTGCGGTTAAATAATTGCTAAAACAAAATTAAATAAAATACGAATCACCAATTATTTCATAAAAGAAAAGAATTTAAAGATGCCATTTCAAATTTATCCAAAGACACGGATCACGCGAAATCAAGGTATTACATCGAACACTGAACAGTCACTCACCCAATAAGTAACATCCTCCATGACATTCGTTCTCCCATTATTATCCTTTGCCTAGGATTGTAGACATTTTTTAGGAAATAAATACACTCACTTCCAAAAGTTAAGCACTGAGGGGAAAATGGTAATTTCCGGAAGCCAATCATATTTGAAGAGGATGTAATTCGCTGCAGAGGTAGATGGAAGTATGCAAATATGTTAGGTAACAGACAATCGCGCTTTCATGTCAAGAAATATGCAAAAAAGGCACTCTTATAAGAAGCCAGCTTTATGAAGGGTTAAAGAAGCTGATAGAAGGTGTTTAAAACTTTCGTACAATTTGTTTTCAAGACATACGTGTTTCTATGGTTTCCAGAAGACGAATGGAAGATTCTGAGCGCTGGCGTGCTGTAGGGGCGCATTAAAGCAGGACAGTCGATCACAGATGTTACGCTTTTCTTCGGCGTTCATCATTCTGTAATTTCACGTTTATGGAAACAATTCCAAACCACACAGACAGTTGTCCGGAGGCCCGTAGCCGTCGCCCAAGGTTTACAACCCTCGCGGAAGATCGATATATTGCTATTGTAGCCAAGCGGAATCGCAGAGCGACCTCCACACGTGTGACATCTATGGTTACAGTGTCCATTGGTAAGACGATATCTGCAGCTATTGTACGCCGAAGATTACATATGAGTGGACTGTACGCCTGGCCTCAAGTTTGTGTCTTCTATCCGTCCAATCAAGAGGGGCACGATTACAGTGGTGCCGGGAACATGCCAATTGGAATGTGTCTGATTGGGGCAATGTCGTGTTTCTGATGAGTCAAGATTTGCTCTGGGGCCAGATGACAAGCGTATAAGGATATGGCGTGAACAACGAACATGCAATCAGTCCCAAAACATCACCGAACATCACGCATTCCAAGGCGGAAGCATTATGGTTCTTTGACGGCTCTCTGGTATCGAGATGAAGTCCTAGAACCCATTGTGAGATCGTACGCTGCAGCAGTTGGCCCTACTTTTGTTTTAATGGACGATAACATACGTCCCCATAGAGCTGACATCATCGATGACTACCTGGAGAGTGAAGGGATTGCGCGTATGGCGTGGCCAGCATATTCGCCCGACCTTAATCCCATTGAAAATCTTTGGGGTGCTGTATCTTCACGTTTCCCACCTCCAGCCACTCTTATTGAGCTGGAAACTGCTCTACAAGAAGAATGTCGATTGCTTAATTCTGCGGTGGTTGACCACCTAATTGAAAGCATGGTCCAAAGGTGTGAACTTTGTATACAGATGAGGGGGGATCCTATTAATGCCCTTTTTTTTCATTTTATGCTGTTTATTTTCACTTTATAATACATAATTCTGTTTAAGTCTCCAATATGTCATTATCTGATAACTTACAAAAATTTAATATTGTTTTAATTTCTGTTTATAATTATTGATTTTGTTTTATGCATAAATATATATGCTACTTTCCTGCCAAATTTTGTGTCAATCAAAGCAGTATTTGTTGATTTTTTTGCATTTTACATCTTCGTGCTTAACTTTTGGAAGTGAGTGTAATTATCAGTACTGGACTCGGAGAGCAGTTTCTGACAATTAATAGAAAGCTCAAAAGATAGTAAAATGGTGCATTTATTAAAGGACAATAAAATATGACAGGTTAAGGTAACTGGATGCCAACAATTTACAAGTTTTATTGTATATCAGCTGGAGGAGCTGTCACAGAAAATTATTATTATTATTCGTCCCTGTCAAAGTAACTATATGACTAGGTGAGCCGTTTTTCTGCACTTTCGTTCACTCTCAACCTAATTTTAAAAAGAAGAATTTCATAACTTACAATCGGATGGTTCATTGAAAATGGGACTTAATGGCGCGGTTTTCGGAAAATTCTGGATTTCCTTTGAAAGTGAGTACCCAGCAATTCATAGGAAAGAAATTAATATTGTTGCGCGCGTACGGGTTTGTAATGGACTGAACGCACAAGTCGATAAAAAGTTAATAAAATTTATTCTTTTCACAAAAAGTAAAACAAAATGCTGAAATAGTTCCTTAGAAATATTCCCACACTATCACAATATCTCACAGTTACTTAAAGTTAAAACTACTACTGCGTTAAATAAAACGCAAACTCAATATATGGAGAAACTAATTCGATCTCACAGCGAATTCGCTACAAGCCATAACAGCACTGAACAAACAACAGTTCGCTTAAAACAGCTACAACTGACCTGACATGTTTTAATTCGGCTTTTATAAGCATTTTAATTATTCAAAAGAATATTCTGGTAAAATTTATTTTCTCAATTTTTCTGGATGGCAAAACAGTACAATTACGAGATATCCATTTATTAAACATTAAATGCAGGCCTTCTTGTATTTTTACTTTACCAGCCTAGATTTCTTTTCAAATAAGTCTCGTGCTGCATTGCAAAGGGAAATAAAACAATTTTAATTACAATTCTAAATAAATAGTTAAATAAATACAAAATCCGTAAGACTGTCCCCTTCCCAAGGACTGCACATCCCGGGCAGTGCAATCCCTGGACGGGATGACAAACTTACACCTGGCATCAATGCAATAACAATCATTACATTAACAACGGCAAACAACATAAACACCAATTGCAATAAGTAACTTAAAACCAATCAAATACCTACTATCGAGTACTAAATGCAAATCAAATTTACATTACTATTTACAATTATATACGTTATGTACTATGGCCACAGTAAGGAGCTAACCTGTCGTAATGGACGACTTTAGGCGAGAGTTCGATGACTTACGGATCCGAACCACGACGTCGTTCAGTCTGTTTAGGACTGTGTACGGACCATCCCAAGGTGACTGTAGTTTCGGACACAGTCCTTTATGTCCAGTCGGATTCCACAACCATACCTTGTCTCCTTCATTGAAAAGATGTCCAGTAGCTCTGGTTTCATATTAAGTCTTCATCTTCTCCGTCCCCAAGTTGACTCGCTCTCGTGCAAAGTTGTGCATTACTTCAAACCGGGCCTGAAGATCTTGAATGTATTCTTCAGGCTATGAAGGCGTATCCGGAGGGCGACCAAACAAAAGATCATATGGCAGACAAAAGTCACGACCGAAGAGCATCTAGGATGGAGGGTTGCCGGTTGAGTCGGGTTTCTCTTCGACCCTAGTATGATTTCGGCAGCTTTCTGAGCAGGGTCGTTCAGACAACGTGTCGGCGTTTCGAGATGAAGATCTTTTCTGATGATGGATCTCCTCTAATTCTAAAAGCAGTTTGTTGTTTTTGAAGACGAAGGAAAAATTGCATTTCCTTAAAAAGTCCAATCCGAGTATGCAAGGATCTGTAATATCCACCACATATGTCGTGTGACGGTAAGCGGCACTTCCAAGCGTGATGTTCACGTTTAACTTCCCATCGATGTCGATTTTATCATCTGACGCAGTTTGAAGTGTAACACAGGATGGCGTCCAAATAAGTTTATTTTTAAATTGTTGAGCTAAATCTTTCCGAATGATGGTAACATTAGCTCCTGTGTCAATGATCATATTGCAAGGAACTCCATCGATACGCCCATTAATGGATAGCCCATTACTGTTGCCACTCACTGCAGAAATCTTGAGCGCTTTATAACAGGGTTTTTCATTATCTGGCAACCTCCGCTCTTCGATATGGTCATTAATTTGCTTCCTGCGTCTTTGCTGGGAAATGATCTTATTTTCCTCGCTCTGGGGTGTTCTGCAGTTCCTTCGTATGTGGCCTTGAACTCCGCAGTTCCAGTACTTTGGTTTCTTGTCACTCCTTTTCCATCTTATGGCATTTAATTGTCTGTTGATATCGCCCGTCTTATTTTCCCTGCTCTGTGGTGTTCTGCAGTTCCTTCGTATATGGCCTTCAACACCGCAGTTCCAGCACTTCAGGATCGATTTCTTGTCACTAATATACCGTCTTAAGGCATTCACTTGTCTGGCTAAATCGTCTAGGCGAGCAGTCATTTGATCCACTGGATCTTGTATGTGAGCAGCTCTGATTGGCTTGCTGGGCTGCCTCAAATTTACAGGCGAAACAGTACAATTACGAGATATCTATTTATTAAACATTAAATGCAGGCGCTCTTGTTTTTTTTACTTTTCTAGTGTAGATTTCTTTTCAAATAAGTCTCGTGCTGCATTGCAAGGGGAAATAAAACAATTTTAATTGCAGTTCTAAATAATCAGCTAAAAAATACAAAATCCGTAACACTGTGAACAAGCTTTGTCTTGTGTAATAAGCATTAAGATTACGGATAGAACTCGTCTTCTTTCCGTGGAAGGTGACAAATAATTGACTCTCAAAAATACTCCAAATTTAAATACAATTCATTAAAACTCCAAGATGTTTGATGAAACAGATTTATGACACCGTAAGCACATCGAAACTCAGTATGTACATCTTTAAATATCACAAAAAGATGTTTTTCTTTTATCTCAAAAACAAAAGCATAACTTACTCTTAAACAAAAAAGAATAGAACAGCGATATCTTACTGTTGCCATAACTCAACTATTAAAAATCGTACAGTTACAAATTCCTCAAAATGAAATTCAGCACGCATCATTTAAAGATAAAAATAAAATATAAGCACAATAATAACTTACGTTTGCAACTGAAAGATACAATTTTCCACCTAAGTTAACTAAAATATAGAAAGTTAATATTAAACTATTGTAAGGCTATATAGCATTACTACAATGTATAAATGCTTGACACTAGCATACTAATGTAAGATATTGAAACATGCATAATTACTAAGTATTGTACACAGGATACAAAAATTTCAGTGCTACCAAAGTAATATATTATCCATATAGATAGTACTGAAATCCCCCCCAAAAATAAAAACTTATTCAGTTCAATGTGACAGTTTTATGGGTGCTTTAATTACTCAGCCACTGTTAGTTGTCACCGTGTTCTCTGCTTTTGTTTTAGCTCAATCAGAAAAGTCTTTATTTAATAATTTGTCAGCAGTTTCTTGTTTCTCTTTTCCATTTTTTACTTCATTTTGTATTGTTTCTGGTGTGGTTTCTAGTGCAGAAAGTTCTAAAGAATATAATTTATGAATAGCTCGGACCAGTTCTCCACTTTGAGTCCTTACAATACAGCACGACGAACAATACTATGAACTCCTGGTAGTACTTTAACTATTCGACCAAGTGGCCAAAGTTGTCTCCTTTTATCGTCTTCTCCAATGAGAACTATGTCTCCTTCTTTTAGCGGGGTGAATTTTTTTATGCCTTTGTTTTGTACATAATGCTCACAAATATTCTTGAAGAAATCTTTTCCTAAATGCTTCCCGTATTGTTTGAATATATTGTAACCTTCACCGTAAACTATTTGCTTTCTCTCTTTATCGACATCAGATACGCAGAGATTCCCTCGTTTCTTTCTTTCTTTTTTTGCTTATGTCGACAATTGTAGACAAATCTCCTTATCCAACCCATGATATTTAGTGCCTTTTTATAATCCGCAGATGAAAATTTAGCAAAGTGCTCAGTCCGGCAGTCAACATAGATGACACAATTTTCTTCATTCGTTCTTTGTTTACTTCCTTCTTCACGAGTAATATCTTCAGTGACAGGCCACATTTCATCGAGTTGGTAGAGCCACAAAGGACCCTTCCACCATTTCAAAGACGCAAAATGTCGTACAGAGCAACCTCTGCTAGGAAGATCTGCTGGATTCATTGTACCGGGACCATACCTCCAGGTTTCTTTAGATGTCAAATCTAGTATCTCTTTTACCCTATTACGGACGAAAACGCCCCACGAATCTTCTCGTCTTATCCAAGCGAGCACAGTCGTTAAGTCGGTCCAACAGTAAAAACTGGAAGATCTTTTAGTATGCTTGACAAAAGTAGTGCAGAGATAGTAGCACCAAGAAGCACCAATCGCGCAGTGCTAGTTCTTTTTTTTTCACTGGGTGAAATTCTTGCTCTAGCCTGTATAAGATGAATGTACACAGAATTTTCTTTTTCAACACGAAGAAAGACTGCTGTCGCATATGCAAATTGACTTGCATCACAAAACACATGTAAAGAATGCTTATCATGTACTACTTTTCCAAATTTGATTGATCTTGTGACTTCAACTTTAGATAAAAAGGTACATCTTTCATCCATTTTAAAAATTCTTTCTTTGTATCTGCATCTACTTCCTGATTCCAACTGATGTTTGCTCTCCATAAATGTTGAAAAGACGTTTGGGAATTAAGGCTATTGGGCAAGAAATTCCCAAAGGATCAAAGATTCTGTGAGCAGCAGCTAGAATAGTTCTTTTCGTTATTTTCTCAGTACAGAGATTCTCGAAACTGTATATATTCAGTTGGAGGGTATCTCTCATTTTGTTCCATATTAATCCAAGAACACTTGTAGAGCTAAGAGAAAGTCTTGAAGAATCTGTATTTTCCCATCCTCTCAAATCAAATGTCTTTCTGCCACTACTTCTTAGGCTAATGTTATGAAAGTTTGTAATTCATATTCACCTTTCACACTCGTGACACAGTTGTCAACGTAGAAACTACTAAGAAGTTTCTGTATAATTTCTTTTGGATAAATGGACTGTCTTTATACCCATTGGTTTAGAACTGTCTGTAAATGATGCTGAATAACAGCTCCAAGCAGGAAAGGACTACTTGAAACACCGAATACAACTCTACAGTGGCGATAAATTTTTAATTCATTGTTGCTATTTACCTACAGGAACCTTAGGAAATTTCTATCAATTGGATAAAGGCCTTTAGAATATCTGCAACGACACCTATTTCGTCTAAAAGAAAGCTAGTCAAAATGGAAGGAATCAGTTCTATGAGGTTTGGCCCCCTTGTCTAAACATTCATTGAGACTGGGTGACCCCTTTTTCATTTGCTGAAGCATCAAATACTGGTCGGATTCGTGTCGTACTGTTTTCTTTAACAACATGTCTGTGAGGCAGATAATGAGAAGGAACATCTTTTTCACTCAATGGTACTTCCTCAATGATACCTTCTTTCAACTAATCCTGAAATATATTTACGTAGTCTTCATTTAAGCCATCAGCTTTCAATTTCTTTAATGTAGAATTCAGTCCTCTGAGAGATAACTCGTAGTTGTCTGGAAGTAGACGGTGACCTTCAATCCATGGTAGACTTACCATAAAAAGTTCGTTCTTGATTTTCACGGTATTTAAAAAATGGGACTTAGCAGTTTCCTCAAGTTCGGATTTTGTTTTGCTTTCTGATGGGTCTCTAATACCTAAACTATCTAATGTCCACAAATTTGTTATACAAGCATCTTTATTTAACATTGAAATTAAAATTGTACGCTCACTGAACGACGTTGCTGGGATGCGACCTATAATCGCCCCCCCCTAGTTTTGTTTCAATGGCTGCAAAACCACTGGGTAGAAGTTTATAACCGCCATACATCAACTTGCCTGATATGTCAGCTCCAATTAAAATTTCAATAGGCCCACATTCCTGATCACCAAGATAAATGCTTAAGTCTGCGAGTTCTTTTAGACACAATTACAATGCCTGATGGCA
>KK115399.1:109900-120771 GCA_000611955.2 Stegodyphus mimosarum | reverse complement strand
AGTAATAATAATCATAATCATAATTTATTATAATGATTATTATTATTAAAAGAGATAATAATCATAATTATTGTACAATAATAATTATTTATTAAACTTTACCATAAAATTAGATTTTTATACTGCAGAATTAAAATTTGAGGCCACTTGTATTTTTAAAAGTATGTAAATCCATTAAATACATATTATTATTAAAAGAGATAATAATCATAATTATTGTACAATAATAATTATTTATTAAACTTTACCATAAAATTAGATTTTTATACTGCAGAATTAAAATTTGAGGCCACTTGTATTTTTAAAAGTATGTAAATCCAAAATTAAATACAGTGTAATCACATACTTAATTGCATATTTAGCATATCAGCTTAGCTTACTAAAAAGCAATTTTCCACCTTCTTAACTGTCTACTCTTTGAATGCTGGATGAAATAAACAAGAAAAAAGGTCGAGCTGAAAAGCATTCTTGTTGCATTGCCCATCCACTCTACCTGATAAATAAACTGGTCCAAATTGCACATACTTGTTTTTGCTCTCGGTCGTGTCTATGGGGGTCAAACTATAATAATATTGCCGTGCCTGCTATGACGCTGTAAGAGTTCATCAATATTAAGAAGCAGATTGAAAATCTTTGAGCAAGAGACTCTATCCATTAATTAGTTAAAGCTGATCTCCCCATGAAGCCTGCATTTGCAGAAATGATAAAATTTCCTAAAATAATAAACTATGCGAGATTGATTTACAATGATGTATAGATTTTCTTACACATTTTTTTGTAATTATGACTATACTTTGTAATTATGACTTATATATATATGCTTACACATTTTTTGAATGATTTTGATAAAGTATTAAAAAAAACAACAAATGTTTTGGGATAAAAATTTATGGCTCATTATTCAAAATGAGAAAAATAGTCTGCTACTTTTAAATTTATTCTTCTTTCTAAATGTCACTACCCACCCACCAAATGTAAAACTGAAGTCACTGAAATTAGTGCTTTTCGAACCTAATGCAACATCAGTGTTAAAGCCTTTGGACCAAGGTATAATTAGAAGCTTCAAGGTTCATTACAGAAAACTTTTTATGGCATGTTATTTGCCAAGCTGCTTGCAGTTTAAGCGTGCAAAATGTGTCAATGTATTGAATGCCATTCAATAGATAACAAAGGCTATTAAATCTGCAGCAAAAGTTGTATTCAGCACTGCTTTATTTGAAATTAAGTTTTGAATGCTTTCAGTGTAAATACTACTGATGAAAATGAGTTGATTGAACTTATCAAAATCAACAGCAATGCTCAAATGCAACCACTATTTACAAATCTATGAAAACTGAAGACACCAATAATGACATACAAATCTTTCATTTCAACTGTACTTGATGAAATAATTATTAACAAAAATAACTTTAAAAACAGTGAAGAAGAGCCACATGAAAAGTGTTACACAAAAATTTATATAAATGCCTTAAAATACACTCTCCCCCCCAAAACAAATATCATGATACTTGTTGGTGACAGTGAAGTACTTAAGATTATCAGTGACTTTTAAAATCACCCCATGTAATGGATTTTTTTCAATAAATTTTTGTAAGTGCAAAATTCTATTGTTCATTTCATACATATTTGCAGTAATTAAACTTTCATCAAGTTTTATTTTTCATTAACTTCAAATTCAAATAAACACATATGACTATCGTACTTAGCATTTATTCAAAGCGTGACACAACTTAGAATTTCTAATTACATTACATTTTTTAGCATGCATCTTCTGAAAAAGAGAAAATTTCTGATATGGCAGTTCTCCCTTATTTGGGAGGTACTACTGTATTTACCAACTTTATGCACTTTTGCTAGGTCAGCTTCTGTTGCTCAACTGCAATACATGAAATTTCAATTTAGTATGTTAATAAATAGGTTGGGTTATTTCAGTATACATTCAAAATACATTAGGACTGCCTGCATGCAAGGCATTTTAGAGAAACTGGACTGTATTCATGTTACACATGCAGAAAATCAAGAAATCTCATATGCAGCCAGCCTGTTTATGGAGATTTAGAACCAGATTGAATTATGACAATCCAATGATTTTACTGCTGATGGGCCACATGTTAGTAAACAGAAAGAGTAATAAATATTAGAAAAGTATTTAAAATTAATTTTAACCTATATTATTATCAATAAACAAAACTGATGATCTGCAATTTTATTATAGAATACATGCTTTTTAATTGTTTTACTTAACAGCTACTTTCATACCTATGATTCCACTTATTTCTGTCTCTATTAAAAAAGCACAGTATTGTAAAAGCCCTACAAATCTACAATAGATTAGAAAAAAATATTTAAACAAGTACGATTTTAAAAATATTTAGAAGTAACTGATAAGGTAAAGCAGGAACAGTAATTACTTTTACAGGCCGAGCTATGAATTTTTCTTGAATAAGGATTTTAAAAAGTACTTAATAATGTGAGATTCAAAATTTTTGTTTTAGAATTACTTATGCAATATTTATAAATGGAATTTAATGCTAATAAAAATTAAAATATGCACTTTCTGCATACAACCCGAATCTCGGAACAAAACACTATCTTTTTAACTTTCTTGTACAAAGTAAAGGAAGTATTGCAATTGAAAAAACAATTTGTGTATCATATTTCAATGGAAATATCCATTTTGATAATTCCCAAATCCATTTGGACACTCCCCCCCCGTGATGTCTGTATGTACGGACAGAATAAAAGGCTTTTTTTGTGACATCTGTATGCATATAACAATTAACCGTACAATGTTGAAATCTTATATATGGGAGTGCTACAACATAAACTTGTGCACTTCCTTATTTTACTGCAATTGGCAATACCAAACATATGTATGTATGAATGTGCACACACATATATATACATATATTACCCACCAACTTACCTGGTTTAAGTTCTTACTTTGCCTTTACTCATATTTTGGCAATGTCAGGTTTTTAAAATATTAATTTTCGACAAATAAACTAAATCACATAATAATTAAAAATCTAACTATAAACATAACAGTTTATATACACTGCTCGACATTGGAAATGCAATACCAAGAAGGAGTGGTCAGAAATTTATGCAAATTTTAGAGAAACGCATGTCACCGAGTTACGCAAATGATGTGAAATGCGCAGCTCTCCGACGCACATGAAGTAAGATATAAGGAAGGAATGTGCAATATTCGTGTCGTTATTTCTGCCAGATGAATTATCAAAAAAAGTTGGTTTTTGTCCCGGAGGATATGTGTAATAGGAGAGAATGCCAGGCTGCTGTCAACGAAGGCACTTCCAGCAGATAGAAGATTTTACGAGGGGTATGGTGATCGGACTGAGAAGGGCCGGTTGGTCCTTATGTCAAATCGCAGCTGATACCGACATGTATGTGAGCACGGTGCATCGGCTGTCGCGAACATGGTTGGAACAAGGGAATGTGGGAAGAAGGAGTGGTGCAGGTGCAGCACGAGTGACATCAGCACGCGTGGATTGACGCATCTGCCGACAAGCTGTGGCAGTCCCGCAAGTCACTTGTACCCCGGTTCTGCAGCATGTGCAAGATACCCTGGATGTTCCCATCGATTGGTTGAATGTGGCCTGCACTCACGGCGTCCGTTAAGAAGTCCCATTAAGAAGACTGCCATTGACCCCACAACATACACGCCAACATTTAGAATGGTGCCGGACTGGAGCGATGTGGATGATAGAATGGCGAAACATCGTGTTCTCAGATGAGTCATGCTTCTGTTTATTCAGTGACAGTCGCTGCATATGTGTGTGGCATTGACGTAGAGACAGATCTAAATCTGGCAGTAACTGTGGAACGCTCCACCACACGACAATGTGGCATAATGGTTTGGGGCGCTATTGCCTACGATTCCAGGTCACCTCTAGTTCGTATTCAGGGCACTATGACGGCCCAACGATACTTGGATAATGTACTGCAGCCAATGGCAATCGCCTACCTTCAGGGGCTGCCTAATATTTTTCAGCTATGCCCAACCACACAGTGCTCGCATCTGCCAACATGCTCTGCAAGGTATACAGATGCTTCCCTGGCCACCGTACTCTCCTGACCTGTCACCAATTGAACATGTGTGCAATGTGATTGGATGCCGTTTGCAGACTCTGCCTCCACCTCGTTCAGAAGACGAACTGTGGCAAATGATTGAAAGGGAATCGAGAGCCATCCCTCAGGACACCATCCACACTTTTATTGACTCTATGCCTAGACGTGTTTCTTTGTGTGTCGCTGTCCGCGGTGGTCCTACATCCTACTGAGCCTACGCCATTTTCGCTCTGCATTCTGACTATCATTTTGAAATAAAGATCACTTATTGCTGCTTGCTGTCTTTATCTTTTTTCCAAATTTCATCACTTTCTGACCACTCCTTCTTGGTGTTGCATTTTCAATGTCGAGTAGTGTATGTAGTTAGTCTAACAGTATATATCCAGCAAAATTTAATAATGGTTTATTGTTATTCTAAAAAGAATATTTAATAGGCCATACAATGAAGTCTTGTGGCAATCCCCATCAGATTTTTTAGATATATAATGCACATATTTCCTTAAATTATTCAAAAAATTCTCGTTTTGCTCTTAATTTTTATTCAAAAATTCAACAAAACATTAAAATGAGACAATTTTTTTTACATAACACAGCTTAAACATCAAAACATATTTCATTACACGTCCTATTCTCAGTCTTCAGTTACAGTCACATTTTGAGGAAAATACAAATTAAAAATCACAGTATGTAAATTCAGTACAAAACAGTAATCCATCACTTTATTACCATGTAATTTGTTTTTAGCAGCTGAGTTTTTAAATAAACTGAATTCATATAACACACAAGCAAATGAACTACATAAAATATAAGAATTTTAAGGACACTTAAGAAAATAAATGTAATATTCATTAATGAATAAAATTATGATAAAAATAAGTTTTTGAAAACATGTTTTACATACAATGGATTGCATTCACAATTTTAAAATTTTGATACCAAGCAACAATGAAAAAGGAATGTAATACCATTTTTTAAATTACTAATTAATATTTTGGAGGAGGTTATAGAATATTTCCTTTAAAGCTTGAAACATAATGAATTTTTTATAAACAGGGCACAAATTCTGTTTAGTTAATACCATGTGACATATTATTTAGCTGCCATTCATGTCTCTCTTAATTCAGATAGTGATTTTTAGCAAGGACAATCAGTCTTGCTTTGACTCTTCAAGTAATTATAAACAAGATGCATGATTAAAATAAAAAAGATTTTAATCAGCATAAAAAAATTACCCTAAGACTGTAATTCTAAAAGCACTGCCAAGATGAATTTTGAAGCAGTACACAATTTTGACATTGAAATTGCCTAAGCAAGTTTCGACTACACATCGCACAATCACACACCAATTGAAATAGGTGTTTATTTGAATGAAAACACAACAAAATAAATATATCATTGAATAAAACATGCCACGTACTCAGCATCACAACCTGCTGGCAAAATAAACAGCTACATTACCAGGCAAGTTTAGTCCACTTTATCCTTCCAATCTCAGTACATGCTTAATCAAGAGTCCCATAACTGAGAGAAAATACTTGTATTTCGCAATTAGTATACATATCCATATATTTTAACAGAAAAAATGCATTAGCTCAAAGAAAGGGTGCTTTGAATTAACCCTGTTCAGTGAACTTTTTGTATGAGGAAATTACACTAATAGCGAAATAAACAAATTTTAGTTCTTTCACTTGTGGGACAAACAGCAGTTTCAAAGTAAAATTCTTTTTTTTTTCACACAATGTCATCTTGCAGTAGAGAATTTAAGTTCTTGCTAAATGACTGGAAAGTGGGAAATTGAACGTCCGTCTTAGCAAACGGCCGACGTTTTGGCAGGATCGAAGACGGAGTTTCGTCCACTGGCGACTAGTTTGTACAGAACCCTACATACGGTGGGCGTGGCAGTCAAAGACTAAGACAAAGGAGAAAAGTATTTACGTCTATCTACGATGACCATATGGGTTTGCAGGACCATTGGAGGCTTGATCAGAGACGTCTTCGGGACAGTCATCCTCTATTGCACCATCTTTAAGATTAGAAAAAATATCATAAGTTGAAAAAATTTACAGAAGATATTTTTAATTTCGAATTGGATAAATTTTTACAGTTACTAGAAATCACAAAAACAATCTAATTTTTTGCAAATTAATTTCACATCACTGAAAATTTCTCATTGAAAACTGTAATGGATTGTCAATAATCCATCTTTATATTATTTAACTTACCTGTAAGCTACGAGATTATAACATTACACTGCCATTTCACAACTACGAATTATGGCCAAGTCAAAACAACATGCCCTTTGCAGACTTTAATATCCACAGTTAACAGATAGATGTAATTATGTCTCATAAAAAGAAAAAGAAAGACTAACATAATCCAAATCCATCTGCAAAACTATTAAAAGTTATGAAACAGAAACAATAAAATTCCAAAACAACTTAATAAAATGACATTTTATCATACTAATATACAAGAATGCTACAGCATTGAAGATTTTTTGAAATCTGGTTTCAATTACCAGGCTCTTTATAAAAAATTAAGTAATAATCTGCACCACAATCGACATTTACTGCCATTTCTCTAATAAGGCAGCTTTCAGCTCTTTGAGAATAACTGAAAACAGTACATGTACAGAGAAAGCATGTCCAATGGCATTCTGATGATTTTCATTGAGACTCAGTGAATATATTAGCTACTTCCATGGAAGCAATATTTTTTTTCTGAAGGTTCCACCAAGTTTGGTCCATGTGGATATGCATTACTGTCACAAGAATAAATGCTGGACCAACTGCAGTATAAGATTTATTTACTTCCAAACATACAGACTACTACTGCGTGTTAGAATATCATATTCAAAAAATAGTTTTTAATGGTACTATAATTTATCTCAAATCCTTTTTTTAGCTTTATGTTTATAATTAGAAAATAAAACACCCCATTATCAGCTTATAAGCACATTATGAAAATCACCTCTCAATGTATGTAATTACTTTCTGAGATAATCTGAGGCTTGGACCCCCGGGGGAAAAAAAGGGGGTTCAAAGAGAAAAATTCAATTCTATTCTTTCCATAGAGTTTAGACTATTCAATACTTTTTTCTGCATAAAATCTACCTATAGAGGCAGGACAGAAACATGACATTTATAAAACATAATGCAATACTACTCATAATACAAGTCTCCAATTTTTGTTCATTTGCAGCTGACTGCATTTTTTACAATAAACACATATTACAGCAAGAAAAAAAAGAACTTTTTTCTATCAAATGATAACGTTTAGAAGAAGTCACAAATAGCTCGTTGTAAAGAAATGTCTTATGAAACACTGAAACTGAATCACTGATAGAAGAATACTAACTTGCAAGACTTGAGGAATTAAATAATACAGGATATATCATATAAAATGGGAGGAAAAGAAATTAAAAAAAAAAAATTACTATAAGGAAAACAGCAATTACAGAAAAATTTCAAGGATTTATTAAATTCTTACTTTTGTCACTAATGAAGAAACTTTATTCATATAATTATACATTTACGCTGGTTATTTGGATCACCTAGACTACAGCAGAACAGTACAGAACCACAGGATACAAATTTAAACCTTAGTACATTAAGCATTCTAATATTAAGGGCATTATATCAGTTGGAAATGCTAGATGCAAGCACATTTGAGTTAAGTTTAAAAATCATTAAAATACAGATAATAATAACTTCAAATAAATTTTAATATTGAAGACCTTTAAGTATAAAAATCTTTGTGAACTTTTTATTTTCTAATAGCTTTCTATTGCTACTTACTATGCGAAGCTGCCCAAAACAAAAGGAAAGTGATTTGAGCCTAAGCACACAAGGGCTATTTGCCTTTATGGCCTAAGAATACATAAAAGCAACTAGCTTGTACTTATTTTACACATAACGAGTACCTTAAAAAAAGAAAAAGAAAACCATGCACCTAGCTTGTCCCACTGGAAATCAAAACCAACACAAACCTAAAAAAAGATAATATTTAGTTGTTTTACTTATTTCATTTAATCTAGAACCACACCCATGAATTCTTCATATAATTATCAAATTCTACAACAAGCACACAGTAATGGTACATAAGTTACACTAACGTATGACAAAAGATGTCGATTATTTCTTGTCATCAGAAATTTATAATTAATGAAATAAATTTTATTTTTCATAAACTAGTAAAGTTACAACAGAGAACAATATTCTACATGCCTTCAAGGCATTTATAACTACTTTGAATAATGAAATGAAATTCTTGTATGAAGACATTTAGAAGTAATTCATCTTTTTTAATCTGTAAATCTTCTAGAAGCTACATATTATATAAAAACATGTCACGCAAGATCTTTTCGACCTTAAGCAAGTGCAAAAATACACTCATTCTAAACAAAAATAAGCAACAAATGCTAAAGAAAAGGTACGAACGTAAAAAAATGAATTAAAACATACAATTTATGTATGAGATAGAGGCTGCGTCACCGAATGCAAATAGGCAACTAAAATTAGCACAAAGCACAGTCACACCACCACACTTGGCATAGAGGCATGTTGGACCTTCAGTTCACAAGTAGCAATAGGTTCCATGTAACCTGAGATATCAGAAGCAGAAAGAATGAGCTGAAGAAACCATTTGCAGAACGAAATGCACTGGCAGGATTTAGGAATATTGCAAGCTGGTGCAAGACAATCCACTGCTGTGAGAAAGCTGAATGTGCATCATAGTGTCATCAATAGGCTATGGAATTGTTACCAAAAGGATTAAAATCCCTGTAGAAGGCATGGGTCTGGACACTGTAGGATTACCCCAACAGCAGACAATTGCTTCCTGTTGTTATTTACAAGATCACTAACAGCGCGGCAGCTAACATCACATCTCTGTGCTGCTGCAGAACAGCCCATACCCTGCCAAATTGTATCGCATCAACGGCACAAAGGTGGAATGTATGTCTGACGACTTGCGGTGTGTGTTCCTTTGTCCCCATCATATATCAGACCGCAGTAGAATTGGGCCCATGAACATCGCAGTTGGACACCAGAGCAGTGGGACCATGTACTTTTTATGGACGATTCTTGATTTAAAATTCAGAATGATTCCCAGAGAGCAATGATATGGCAAGAACCAGGGACACACTACTGGGTGAAAAACATTGTTGTGAGAAACCATTAAGGAGCAGGAGGCTTACTTGTATGGGCTGGGAGAGCAATGGATGGGTGTACTATCCTCTATGTGATTCTGGTGGTTCCGTAGCAACTATCCGATATCACACACTCTCTTATGCATCCCTTTATTGCTGCAATAGGTATCAATGCGATATTTATGGACAATAATGTCCTTCCCACATACAGGTCGAATGAAGCAGAAGTTATCTGGGGATTGAAACCATTCCACATCTGTCATGGCCTGTTACATCACCAGACCTGAATCCCATAAAGCATGTGTGGGATGACAGACAGCAAGTCACAGCAGTGTGTTGTCAGGTAGACTTCACAAGCTCCGGTATGCATTATTATAGGAATGGTCCCCACTCCCACAACAAGCGATCAACGACACTATTGTTAGCTTGCCTCGCCATTGTCAAGCATGCACTTCAGCTAAAGGGTCATGATGTTTCTACTGCATATTATTTCAACCCCATTTTGTTTTTGGCAACGAGATGGTCTTAATACATGTACTTCTGCATGTGTTTGCTGTGCGATCTAGTATTGCCCCATTAACCTCTTGGATCAATATCATGCGCATTCCTTAAATAGTTTTTTTATTCTAAGTTTTGCATTTGTTGCTTATTTTTGAAGCAGGGGTGTATTAGACAAGAATAAATACATTTTTTAAAAATGATTAAAGCAAAAGCGGCATAAGAAAAGCAACTTGAAAGATACATTTTACCTTGAACAGATCACTATATTTTTTTAATTCATGTAGCTTTAAATTTTTCTATTAAATTCTGCTATAAAATATGAACTTTTAATGTATAAATTTAAATTGTGTATAAAATTAACATTTCTTATTTTCCAAAGAAGATCCGTTCTGTTCTTGGAAGTACATAATACAATAAAAATAAACAATGGTTTTAAAAAAATTCCACACTCACGGATATTTGCTTTATCTTTTTTTTTTACTTACTTGGATGCTTTTTCTGGAGAACAGGTAGAAGTTCTACACTATACTTACAACAATATGGATATGTGAGAATTATTACACAGTACTAATAATTTTATTTTTCTGAAAACCAAGCATGTATCAAACTTTAAAAAACGTAAAATTATTTTACCAGCCTGGGAATTGTGGTGAGCAGTCAGTGGACGGCCTAATCCTAAAGTATTGTGTGTCTGCTCATATTCCAGAACTTCATGGTATATTAATTCTACATGAAAATATAAAAATTAAATTCAGAGTTTTATAATGAACAGCAAAATTTAAAGTACATACATATGAATGAATTTCAATATCAAAACAAAAAAGACTACATTTCTACACCAAAATAAAATTGCATACATAAACAACAATTCTCTAGCATTCTATAACCGAATCTTTATTTTCGTTTATTTCTATATCATGCCCAATTTTGTAACATGACTAAGCCAAGACATACTAATAAGTAAGAAATATGCAGGGTACACGCTAACTAAAAGAGTAGTAAATAATAATTAGTCCCCTAAAACACATTTAAATTTTTTCATCATAACTTTCTTTACAAAAATTAGCACACTGAACTTTTTGCACAAAACTTAAGTTTTATCTATGCTTTTAAATTAATTGTTGGCATT
>KK115399.1:42120-109847 GCA_000611955.2 Stegodyphus mimosarum | reverse complement strand
GTTTACTGAATACGAAATAATTTAGGCAGGTTTTCTGAAAATTTTTTTTTATCAATTTTATATGAATATAATCTCATTTTAGTTGCAAAAAATCCATTTAAAACTCGGATGCATCTTGCAGTTTGATGATATATAATACATGTTAAATCATAATTATATCTTATTATTATTAGAAAATCATGAAGAACTCAAATCAAAAATTAATAAAAAAATATAATGTTAATAACATTGGTAATGTTATTGGTACAAGTTATGTAATAATAATTAAAGAAATTATACAATATATTACACTAAAAACAAAAATAATACCATCAATTAGAATGCATCTTATTGTCCAAAAATATGGTATTCAAAAGAACTTATCATATTTAAACACCTCCTCTCTTTATAAACTGTGATAATATATTACTAAAAAAACTAAATTTACCTTTCCACTGCTCAACAGTATGTTCCCTCTCATCAACAGAATGGTCATATGGCCCAGGAGCTGGCTAAAAAAAAATAAGAATTGAAAATTTTAGTAGAAAATCTCTTAAGAACTTAATTTAATTCTGCATACAAAATTTAAAAATACTGAACTTATTAAAAAAAATAATTTTAAACATTCCTGACAAAATATCTGCTAAGAACTTGAAGCACGTATTACATTTGGAGGAGGGGGATATAGGATTCCAAATTTTACACCATTTCCTAGAAATGAAATCTATATGTCTGACACATAATCCATTCTTACTTACTCATAATGTTTTACACATTTAATGCCAATTTTTAATTCATTTACTGCAGGCTTATTATCAGCATTCATATTCATATAATTTTGGCTAATTAAAATGTATTAGTGAACTAAAGGATTAAGTCCCTATTTTAACTCTTCCAAAATTTTTAATAGCATTCTGGTCTTTCATGGTAACGGCTAATGAAGCAGACTATATTTTAATCTAATTTGTATTCATATATATACAATGAAGAGCCAAAACATTATGACCATCTACTCAATAATTTGTTGCGTGACCTTTGGCCTCCGAAACAGCTGTACTTGCCTTGGCATGGATGCTCCAAGTTCTTGGTAGACGACTGGAGATAAATTGTACCAAACGTCCAAGCAGCAGTCATGCAAAGTCAGGATAATCCGACATGGTGGACAATGAGCTGCTGCTCCATGACATCCCAAATGTGCTCTATTAGGTTAAGATCCGTCGAGTTAGGTGGAAAGGACATTAACTGGAATTCATCCCTGTGCTCCTCAAATCACTCCAACACAATTCAAGCCTTGTAACATGGAGCACTGTCCTGCTGGATGATTCCATTTCCACTTGGAAAGACAGACAGCATGTAAGAGTGCAACTGATCTGCAATTATGGTCAGATAGTCAGCAGTTTTCATGGTCTGTTCTACCACAACAAAGGGTTCCAGAGCCGGCCATGAGAACATCTCCCAAAACATAATACGATCACCATCAGCCTGTGTACGATCTTCTGTAGAGGGGAGGAGCAACTGCTCACCTGGATGATGGTGCACCCTGACACGACCATCAATGTGATGAAAGAGAAATCCTGATTCTCCCGACTAGGCAACTGTCTTCCACTTACCCATGGTCCATTCGGGCCCACTGTAGGCGTACTCGACAATGATGCTTAGTAAACAGAGGCACATGAGTGGGACATCTGCTGCACTTCCCATACCCAACAGTGTCCGCTGAACTTACAACAGTGTCCGAAAACTTGCACTTGGACCTGCATTGTATTGCCTGTCAGCTGAGCCACTGTCTGGTGCAGATGTTGCAGTATCAAGCAGGACAGTCTCCTTTCTTTGATGATGCATAGACGTCCAATACCTCGGCATCTGCTGCTGGTTACCATCATTCATCCACTTTGCATAAATATCAAAAACGTTAGATCGTGCACAACCTACTAGTCATGCAGTTTCGGAAATACTTGTTCCAGTCTTCAGGCCATTACAATCCACCCACTATGAAGTTCACTTAGATCAGCAGCCTTTCCCAGAGTTCACTAAAAAATGGCGGGTATGTTTTGGCTCGTCCGTGTAAGTTTAGTAATATATATTTTGTTGATCATAATTTACTTAACATCACCTTCTTCCACCACTTTTAGATCATCAGTTTAAATCTAGAAAGATGACATGAAGTCATTGCAACATTGGGCTTCGCTTACTGTTTATATCAGATTAGAGAATGCTCCCCCCCCCCCCAACATGTCCAGCCGAAAAGCCAGTGCGGATGCACCTTGCAGCAGAATTTAGGAGTGGCAAAAAATTTTAGAATTTATGAGAGGCAACGGACAACAAGTTTTAGTATTTAGGGAGTACTGGCCAGCAGAATTTTGCACCCGCACATTGTACCAGGTGGCAAAATGCATAGTGCTGGTCTTACCTTCCCCATAACCACTCACTGACTGAAAGTGCAATTCTGGTCAATATCAATACCATGTCATTCAATGTGTTGTTACTGGCTATAGTGTGAATCCCTTGCCAGCAGGTATATTTGAAAGTGATGTGTAGGAATTTCAGTTATTTGGAAGAAAATAAAGTTTATGGTACACCTGCTTCCCACTGTTGAATATTACATTCTCAACTCCTAGGGAGAACTTTTTTATTATTATGCAATTATTTTTTTATTTTTTTGGCCAGTGGTTGGGAGGATGAGATTTCAGATTACTTCTCAAGTGCTGTAGTTTAAAAACTAAATTAGAACAGAATAGTTAACAGGAACAGAAAATTATTTTCAGTACTTATAAAGATTTTACTGCCGCTTAAAAAAAGCAAATATTTTTTACCCAAAACACTAAATTTAGTAAAGTAGAAAATCCTCATCAAGATCTAACTAGAAATGCATCCAAAAAAAGTCATTATAAATACAATTAATTCCCAACTGCTCAGAATCAAAAGAATAAACAATAATACAGAATTTCTACAAGAAGAAATTTACTACTTTATTCATATTCTCCAAGATAATAAAAATCCCAATTCAATAATATTACATTCACTAAAAACAGCTGGCATCTTTCTTTCAATTCCTTAATCTTTCAATTCTTTGTAACAAGTGACATGAAATTTTTTGCTTAAACCTCAAGGAGGTAGATGATGGATGACTTATACAAGAATTTAATGTATAAATGTAATTTAATTCTACTGAACTTTACCTTTGGCATTCAATTTCAGTAATAATTCAGTTCTAAATGAGAACTGAATAATATATTTTTAACATATACTTAAATACTCTCATGATTTACTGGCCATTTTTCCTATTATTGAAAAAAAAAAGAGCCTTTTCATTTGTGAAAGAAATTTTTATAGCTCAAATGTGTGAAAGATGGAGACTTTTTACTAACAAGCCCTTTTTCCATTTCCACAATTTTCTGGCCAACTTGAGCAGGTACTTGACATTTTATCAGTTCTCATTTAGAACTTCAACTTAGCAAGACACCATTCTGTAACCACCATTCTACTCTTTCTTTCACACAAGTCTTCTCCCCACATCAGCGGACCCTTCTTTTCCCAGCCTCATAGCAACAGGATTACAAATACCTTGACCGTTTTAAATGCTCTGCCATTCGTGGAAATTGACTGTTTCTTGTTAACCATGCAGTAAGGCAACCCTGAAGCATCCAAACTTTTCACAATTTATTTGGAGAAGGAGCTAGCAACCACTATCAGGTATGCATCTTTTTTTTCGTAAGTTTTACCATCAATTTTAGAACAAATTAACTCTACCTTTTCATTTAATGGAATTTTACTTTAACTTAAGCAACAAAAGTTTATTAATTCATGCATTTGAACCAGGCAGTTTTTTTGCCTTTATACAGGACAAACAAATTCATTTTCTAGTAAGAAAACAATTTGAGCTTTATAAGTTTTAATTAGTAATTAAAGATTCCTATGAATTTGTTTTAATTTTGAAAATTTGCCTTGTTAGACAAACCTTTTTAGATGTAAGCTTGTATATATCCCATCTTCAATTTTTACTTGTAATCACTATTTCAGTTTAGTATCAGTTTGTTTTTCAATTTTTGTATTCGGACAACTAAAACAAGTAGGGAAAAGAGACAAATTCAATGAAATACTTCATGTATTAGTTTTAGTATTTTAAAAAAAAAATTATAAAAAACTCAAAAAAATTTTGAGATAGATGGAACATTTGAAGTCTCGGTGGATTTGTCGGAATGGAACTTGTTATCTTAACTAGACAATCTGAAAAGATTGTTAATTGACTTAATTTAAGGCTTCAAAACACTTTTCCCTTGACAAGTTCTGTTTGAAGCTTTGAATAAAAGAGATTAACTAATGTAGTTCGAACTCTAAAGTTCTTTTTGTATTGTATTTACCTTTTATATTCCAAATATTTTTTTAAAAAATTATTTCTTTTTGCAAAGTTCTTTAAAATAAAGGATAGGTTCTTAAGCTCTTGAATCAGTTCTAATTTTTTTTTATTTCTTAAATTCAACTGTAAAACTTAGCAGCACTAGGTGCTAATTTTCTACTTGTTATTCTTTCATGCTTTATAATAGCAATTTTGGATACTTTTCCAATTCCTTATTTTTACTGCACAAACAGAAGTACAGGAGTGTGTTATTTACCCATCCTCAATGCTGAAGTAGGTATATGATTATGTCTGAGTGTTTGTATTATCTCATGTCTCTTTGCAATTATTATTTCCTCAGAACTGCTGTTTTTTTTTTTTTGTTTGTTTGTTTGTTTGTTTTCCTAGACTCCATAAATGGGTTCATCAGTTTGGAATTTCAGATGTTCGAAATGAAGAAAAATTCGCATATTTTAAAGGTGTGATGAGCGGACCTACTGTGAAATGCCACCATAAGGAAACAAAAATCTCTGAAATAAATTCCTCTGACTTGAGGAAAAGTATAACAGATAACATCTAGTAGCATTACAATACACCCATATCAAAATTTTTGATTAACAATAAAAATTAACTTTGCTTTTTCTGTCTGAGTAATAAAAGGATACATCATAACTGTCATTTATCTTTATACTTTGTCATTTATCTTATACTATAAGATTTTCTGCTGCACTGTATATATTAAATTAAAGATTTTATTATAGCATAAAATTTCAGTTTATAATATACATTTCATTACAAATGATTAGACAGCAATTCAAGAAATAAACACGAAAGGCTGTAACTAATAAAACAAATACGTAACTCATAATACAGATTTAAAATACAATAGAAAAACTTACAGCATTTACTTCACTTTCTTCATACCATACATTAATGTAAGGATGCATTAGCGCATCTTCAACAGATATCCTCCTCTCTGGATCAATAACAAGCATTTTTGATAATAAGTCCCGAGCTTGACTTGCTAAAAATTGGGGGAAAAAATGTAGATTAATATTATTCTAGAACTTTTTACCTATTGATCCTGTTCTTGAAGTACACCAACACACATGCATACTATGTTTGATCATAGCATATATGCAAGTATGTGTGATACTTGCATATATGCTATGATTTGTCCTACAAATTAAAAATTTATTTACTTTGCATGATGCAACTTCTTTCCTATTTCCATGTTTGATCATGCATTTAGATATACAGACTCTAAAAAGGTCTTATGTCAATTACTGGAAACAAATTGTTAAAGCTTTACAGATTTGTGTTAGTCAGTTACGTGCTTTCTTTTAGAACATAATGCATAGTGTTTTCCAGAGAAAATTTTAGTTGGCAAAAGAGGATCTTTTGCTTCTAATATTTAGATAAATATTTATCATATGTAAAATTTTAATAAAGAAATTTTTAACAAGTTACTATGTTTTTAAAAATGTACAAATGAGAGTTAGCCATTAAAGAACTAAACACTATTTTTATTTTATTACATATATACACATACAAAATGATTACTCATAACATAGGGACAAATATGATAGTTCTTACATTTGGAAAAAAAAGTAAAAAATATCTTGCCACATGTGTGAGAATATAACACTGATCAAATCATACTGGTTTAAAAATTTTCACTTGCCCTTATATCTTGACAGAAAAGATAGGCTATTACAGTCAACAGTAATGAAAAAAGAAATGGAATGCTGGAAGTTTCTTTTATAGACCTCGCAAGTCTTGCTGTGCTTGCCTTTCTAAATAAGATAAATTTTATCTTGTAATTCAGTATGGTTCATGCTCATCCTACCTCTTTCCACTCCCCCTATTCTATTACATCTTCAAGAAAACAGATTTTTTCAAAAGAATACATACACTTATTATGCAGATACAAATGTTGGTTGCCTCAACAGACTTAAAATACATGATTTCTTCTTCCAGTTCAGCTATGTTAAGGACTAAGTGTTTATGTTGCTCCTTATCCCAATACTCAATGGAATTAAAACAAACATGGCTACATCTCAAGTGAATCAACATCTTACTGATTTCTCAATTTGTTGTGAACAATTCAAAAAAACAGAAAATATTTTTTTAATCTTTGTTGATGAATCTTATGCTGTACTTAACATTTCAATAACATCTTGGTCCCCTGCTATGATTATTTCATAAGAGTTACTGGTTCCCACTCATTACTTCTTAAGTGCGGTCAATGACTCAGCTGCAAAGGGTTTCACAGAAAGGTGGAGCACCAATATAGATTTCAATGTCATACTGAAGGAAACAATGTCACTTATTTTTTTTTTATTTATTCTAATGCTTGTTTCTTTTTGATGGCTAATAAGACTTTTTATATTTTGGTGATAAAATATGAGCTAAAGAATGCACAGATAACGGCACTTGTATACATCATGTTTTCAATAAATTTTATCTGTGCTTTATGAATATTTTAAAGTCACTTTCAAGATTGTTCCAAGCTTTAACAGCTTTAACAATTATGCTTCTGGATTTTACACAAAGCAACTGAAACTGGTTTACATAAAAAAAGTTATATCTTCTTCTACATATAATTTTAATGCCACGTTAAGAACTTTTGGCTGAATATTCTTGTATAGCACATATAAATTCTCTTTCACAATTTGTATGAAAATTGACTAGTTCTTTATATAGCTCCAAAGGAAATCGGATACCGAGTTCCAGCATACTTAAGTTCAAATAGCATATTAAACCAGATCCACAACAATAATTAAATTTGGCTTCAGCAAGCTGATGATTTTGAAAATATTTTATAACTTGAATAATATCATTTGATATCTTTTAACGCTCTGAGCAGCATGGGATTTTAGATCTGTCATAATGACTTGTACTTAAACGGCGTTTATTAGCTAAATTTGTATAATTACTTCTTTTAGTCTCTATTTTGATAAACATACATTCATCAAGATGACATTTACATTATTAAAGAAAGTAAAATATCTTAAATTATAAGCTAATATGTGTCAAGTGACAAAAAAAAAAAAAAAATCTCACAAACAGAACTGGTCATGCCACTCAAGAGTGTTACATCTTTAGTAAATAAATATACTGAAGCTTTCCATTTCTTTTCTCATTTTTGCATACTTGCTGCATGATCAGTTATAAAACTGCAAATTTTAAATTTGTTTTCAACTTTCTTTAATGGAAATAAGAGCAAGGATTAGTAAGCTTTGACTTGTATGTGATGTTAATGATGATTCAATATTTTCCACTAAATTGCTGTTCCATCTACTGTACAAGCATGAAACACATATACAGATATGCACAAAAGACCAACTACCTTAACCAGGAAGGATTTCAGCCCTAGGGGATTTCATAATTTCAAGAGAAAATGTGGTTACCCTTTTATCTGAGTGCTGAGAATTTAATTTAGATTCTTTACGAATACAAAAAACTACTTTTATTTACATTTTTTAAGTTTTAGTATTTACCAATACTTCTTATACTTTTTGTTATTTAATTTATAAAACATATTAAACATCATCAAATAGGGTATATATGACAAAACAGGTTAAAAACCACTGACCTAGCATCATACATGCTGTTTGATTTAATAAAACATTACTGCATTTCACAATTTATTCTTTGTATGTATCATTTAATAATTAACCACTTATGCCCTAATTAGCTGAGAGTTCACATCCGGGAGGCAGCACCTTCATTAATTTTATGAAATGAAGTTTTTTTTATCCTACAAAATGTTGCATTTGTAGCATACAAAAATCACAAACTTACTTAGATAAGTTCATCATGAATTTTGAATTAATGTACTCATCATTAGATACACTTGACCACATGGACATGCTATTGATACACTTCTTGCATGATACTAACATGACTTCTTTAAAATAAATTCAAATAATTTTGCTTCTCTGAAAAGTTTTTCTTACTTCAATTCTTTCTCCCCCCCTTTTTTTTAAATTAAAATTCTTTAAAATCATTACAGATTATCTAATATTCTGATTTTAACACATTTTCCTTCATTTAAAAAAAGGGAAGAATATTTGATGTTAATTGATGATTTTTCATGAAAATCCACTGATTAAAATTATCACCCTGCCATGCATATAAAAAAACTACAAATATTTTTTAAGATTTCTCTTTCCGTAAAGTTTATTCTCAGCTATGTTATCTCTTAAAATCCACTCTATACAGAATAATTACATACAAAATCCACTATACACAAAATGCTGCTGCAGTCATTGTTCTGCATATTAAATACAACAAAACAGAAGAAAAAAATTAAAAAGGCGAAAATATACAAGCATACCTTTTAGACGACTATGTTCAGAACTGTCAGCAGGGAAAAGAACATCTGGAAAGAGCCGCTCAAAGGAATACCCAGCATATCTTGGCCTATTCTCTACATAATTACGAACAGTAGGCTGCAACCTTCTCATGAATTCTTGCGAAGGAGTTCCAAGCTGCTCGATAATTTTATTCCACTGATCGATATCTGAATTTAACATTAAGGACTAAAACATACAACATAAATTTTCTGTGCAAGAACATAATACATGTGAAACCAAGAATTATAAGATAATGATATGTATCTTCTATCCACCTAGAAATGTTAAATATACCACTAAACAAATTCAGTTTTAAGCTTTTAAAAGTGTCTTTTAGGTTGAGGCAGCCAAATACACTAATGATGGTAATGAAATTTCGGCAATACATTTGCCTAGGTAACATATTTAACGGATTAAATTTTAAATGTCACAAATTAATACAAGAACGAGAATAGCCATTTCGAATGTGAAATGACTATTTCTGTTCTTGTATTAATTTGTGGCTATTCTTGTTTTTGTATTAATTCTCATAATAGCCATTTCAAATGTGAAATGCTGGTACATTAATAACCAGTGTACTGCCAGCATTTTCAATGCACGCATGCGAACATGCACGCGTTGTGTTGTACTGGTGCTGGATGTCAGTTTGTGGGATGGAGTTTCATGCCTGTTGCATTTGGTTGGTCAATATAGGGATGGTTAATGCTGGTTAAATTCTGAAGTTATTCAATGATATCAAATACGTGCTCAATTGGAGAAAAATCTGGTGATCTAGCAGGCCAAGGCAACATGTCGACACTCTGTAGAGAATGGTAGGTTACAATGGCAATCAATATGAGGTTGGCGCCATCCTGTTTGAAAACAACCCCTTGAATATTGTTTGTGAACGGCAGCAGAACAGGTTGCATCACCAGACTGATGTAGAAATTTGCAGTCAGGATGCATGGGATAGCCATGAGAGTGCTCCTGCAGTCATACAAAATTGCTCCCCAGACCATAACTTCAGGTATTGGTTCAGTGTGCCTGGGGTGCAGACAGTTGGTTGCAGGTGCTCACCTGATCCTCACTCTGGCGCACATCTACATGCTATAGCAGTCCTACATCCAAAATATATACATTTCTGAGGCTAATTGTTTTTGAGTTATGCGAGATATATACATAAGTAAGACGTATGTACGGATATCTACGAAAAAAATCTCTTCAGAATACATTTTAAATCAGCTTTATAATTTTTTGGGGGTAAAAAGAGTCCTTTATTCTGTTCTTACACATGGATGTCACGCAAAAACATTGTTAAATTGCATTCGATAGCAGTCAAAATAGATATTTTTGTTGAAATAAAATATGATACACAAAATTTTTCACAATTACAATACTTTCTTTTTACTTCGTGCAAGGAAGTAAAAATGAACAAAAACTAGCAAATATACGGATGAGCTCCAACAACCCTACATTTTTCAAGAATACTTTCTTTTAAAACTATACAGCCCATCTTTAATGATGATGCAATAATAACATCAATGTAAACAAATACAGCCAAATGCCAAATAATGATACTTACAAACTAACTATTCAAATTATTTTAAAAGCTATCAGCATGTGAAATAATATTATAAAGATGTGAGCTGCTCTCTGCAGTTCTACCATTCAAACCCGGAACGGTTTTGAGCAGATTTACATGAATAACCATCATGCTTATTAATTGATATCTGACTCAACAGCAATATAAAGCACAACCCATCCTGCATCGACAAGGGAGGTGGGAGATTGTTGCAAAGATAGGCATTTTTAACATTTTGCAAGAATGGACTGTGCATATAAATTTAGATTTCCTTTCCACTATCATTTTGCATGTGCTTTATAAGAAATGTAGAGAACTTTAATGAATGACATAATTAAGATTTTCACTAAATTTCACAAAAACTGTTTTTTTAAATTACGATTTCTTTCGGAACCAGTATATTAAAACTATATTACACAGCTGCACTTTCCTCATAAAAAATCTACATCAGACAACAAAAATTTTAACATACCAATAAAGTTAGGCAGCTTCTTCCATAAACAATACATAGTATTTACACACTATTATTTAAAGATAAATATTTTACAGTAAAAGGATACGATCAGTTCCTGGGAATAAAACTGTGCCTCTTATCATTTCGCCCATAATACAACCCACTGACCAGATATCCACTGCAAGAAAATACGAATTATTATCTTTATGCAAAATCATTTTTACAATATGAACATACTTTATTTTATTCAAAACTTTAAAGCAAAATTTTTTCACTTTCCATCAGAAATATTAAAGAAATTTAAACTGAAGGTCTACATTATGACAATGCTAAGTTTATGTTATGTCAATTTATGTTGTTCATTTCTCTTCCTTTTCTAATTTACTTCTAAACATTTTATTATAAAATTGCATCATACACACTTCTAACATTGGAAACACTGAAGAAGATGTAAAATTTTTTTCTTCAAATACGATGAATGGATTTTTAAAAGCAGGCAATATACTTACATCTAACAAAAACTTTTCACACAACATAGTAAATTTATGTTGCTCAGCATATCTCCCATATTTATAACCTTTAGATAGAAAGATCTGAATACCATCAACACAGCCATTTTCGCCATATTAATTTATGGTATTAAGTGCCCTAACAATCAGAAGATACCTTTTTTCTGTAAAAATGTGTTTTTTTAAATAATCCCTAAATGATTCATCAGCTTTTAAAGAAATCTATTACAAACCAAAACTGCACGAGCAGCAGCCTCTATTAACTCTTCACAGCTCAGAAAACTGCAACAAAAGGCTTGCATAATAAGAAGTTGCGCATGTCATGTGTTCAGTGGTGTGATGCCACTTAGTATCATGAAAATCCTTGGCATTCTATTGTTAACATAGTAGTATCAACAGCATTTACTAGAACATCATTGTGTTCCTGTTCTTCACAAAAAGCACTAGGAAGTAGTTATATATTGCTAACATCTACTTGTGTCTAGATATGAAACATATGACTTGATTAAAAAGATCCAGTGAGGAAAAGGCATTTTTAAGGATGGCAGAAGTACTGAAAACTTTATGGCATTCTTACCATGTGCATCATAAACATAACCAAGCTAAAAACATCCAGCTCCTTTTAGATCCATGGCAAAATATAACAAATATTTGAAGGGATAGTAATAATAATAAAGGATGTGAAGTTATATTCTACATGTAAGTATTCTATCCCATATAAACTGCCACTATTTTATACCAGCTCTCATGTAATTAAGAAACTAAAAGCAACTTCAACTAATGGCTAAATTTATTTAAAAAAATTACTTTTAAATCAATAACCTTATTTAAAAAAATCGACGACACTGACATATTTCAGAAATTCAGCATAGCCTAAACACTTGAAAATCTTTCATTACCTATCTCATATAAGAAGAAATAAGGAGAGAACTTATATTCTACATGGAACGCTTTCTACTTGAATAAAGGCTTACAAAAAAACTTGAGTCATGGTCCCTACTTTCTGTTCTTTTTGTTGTTCAAAATTAATATAATTGCCTACATCAACAAAACAGACCTTCTCTATGTCTTTCTGATCATTTTGATGAATTTTAACAAAACATTGCATAACAATTTGCAGCTTCAAAATATCATCAACCCACAAATTAGCGATAATTTAACATTTTCTTAAGATGACTGAACATAATATATAAAATATATTCAATTAATTTATAATCAGTCTCTTTCAAAGCCATGTCATACAGCTTTCCTTGTAATAGTATCATTAATATTAGCACTAGATAGAGATAAGTAGATTATTGAAACTAATATTAATATAGCTCAAAATAGCAAGTGTTTTTTCTAATACAAAATTTATTACACTATTTAAAAACCATAAGTGAAACATTGGGAACAAAAATATTTCTGTGCTTATTTACTTTATCTAAACGTTTTACCAAGCACACAGCTGCGAATCTATCAGAAGTAATATATACAGTTTTCCTCTTCTGTCGCATTTGAACAACAATTTTAAAGATACTATATATTTCTTTTAAACATAACATTCTGTAATTTTAAAAAATTATTCACATGGTTTAAATATAATTCTCTCAGTTCTACTATTAATAATTTCTTGGCTTTACATTGAGTAACTGCTGAAGAAACCTGTTTTGCCTTGTAATTCATATAGAGCTCTTTTAATCTGTGGAAGAATTCTAGGAGCATTTTATTTTTGGTGAAGTGAACCTTCCACCTCTTACTTGGTTGTCTCAATTTTCTGCGGAACTCCTTCAAAGTTAATTTCCTATCCCTAACCAAGTCAGGCATTTTTATGCAACTGCTTTGACTCAATATTCATCATTATAAGTGAAACCAAGATTTTATTTTTAATTGCACATGACCAAAACTATTATAAGAAATATTATATATATACATCTTAATTTTAAAGCATTTAGTTTACACCATAGCTGCAAATCTTGAAATATGAAAACTGAGAAGTTCTCAGGTGTTAATAATAATAATAATAATAATGCTATTTAAAAATTACCATTTTCCTTATAACCCATTCCCAAAATGACTTCAGGAGCTCTGTAATACCTGGTCACAACATATGGCGTCATCATGAAAGTGGTCCCTGCTGTTCGAGCTAGACCAAAGTCTAAAATTTTTAAAGTGCAATCTGCTTTTACAACTATGTTACTTGGTTTCAAATCCTAGAAAAGGTAAAATAATACATTTGTTGCAATTATTAGAAAAACAGTAGCAAGAAAATGGATCGAATCCCATTTCAAGATATATATAAAACAAATATAATACTCGAGAAAAAATTTAAATGAATATCTACCAAAACAAAATAGAATATAATTATGGGAGAAAGTTAACTTCCACTTTCAACAGTATATATACAATTCATGTAGCAAAAGAGATCACTGTCATAAAACCTGCTGATTCAAATTTTTTTGTATAATTTATACATATACCATGTACAAATAAATCTTTGCCTGGGCTATACTTTCGCAATCATTGAATGTAAACGTGCACTTCTAATTTTAAAATGTTTCAAATGATGCAAATATTCATGTTTTGGTATTTTTAAATTTAAAGAAATAAATTTTGTAAGAATTATGAATTTATAACATTTGTATGTTCCTCTAGTCCCTATACTAAACAGTTAGGAAAATTTTATAAGTAAAATACATAAAGTTGAATTCCCATATAACCAAAACTGCCAAGGTATATAACTTGTGTATAAATAAATTTGTGATTTTTGATGTCATTTGCACCAAGGAGTCAGTTCATAAATAAATTAGGATAATTTGAGTTCGATTCCTCCCCTAAGTGTTATTCAATAATATTCTTTTGCAATTTGATAATATTTTTAATTTATAATTCGGTTATATATGGCATCTGAAAGAATTTTCACAAAAGCTTTATTACTTTAGAATCATAATCTGATAATCATACAAAAATTCCTTAAAGTTCAAATACTTTTCATGTTTAATTGATGCGAATAATATCACAAGTTGGTTATGTGACAATACTAAAGCCAGCACAACTTTCTTTTTCTTCCCCCCCCCCATAACATGATTCCGAGATTCTGGGAGGATCTCCATTTTGAAAAAAAAATTATACTGATAAAAATTTTTCACAATATACGCATAGAATTACTCGTCACTATAATTTAACATCAGAAACCTTTTTCTGAACTAATGATCTATTTTTATTTACACATAAACGTAATTAATGCACTTTGTGTATGGCTCCTGAATATGGTCTCTGAATTTAATATCAAACACCTCAATCAATTGTTGTCACAGAAAAGGTCATACTTTTTCTGTTTTATTTTTTATAATGGGTACAAAATTTTCCTAAATACAAATATAGTAACCAGAGAAACTTATGTGAAAAACCAAATTTTCAAATTTGGAATTTTAATAAAACTGATTTCTTTAAATTCAAAAATGTCAAAACACAAATATTTGCATCATTTAAAATACTTCTGTAATTGGAAATATATGCCTATGACTAACGTTTGCAAAAATTAAGACCAGTTAAGGACTTTTGTGGGCATACTGTATATATACACATACATTTATATGTATACATCTAAAAAAATGTTAAAAATATCTTTTTTTTTTCTTCTTCTTCTTTTTTTTTTTTAAATTCTGCACTAGCACACTGCTTTAAATACCTTGTATTGGCTCAATAGGCCAATTCAAGGATTTTTTTTAGCATCAAAATATCCTTCTAAAAACCATATCCAAGTTATAATGAACACCAGGAGCTATTTTGAATAACATCCCCTCTCAGTGATAGCTTTTCTTAACAATATCATTTTCTAAAATGCATTTTGAATGAGACTTCAATATTTCACCTTCATTTAAATTATAGAATAGAAATAATATGCTCCTGTAGTTACAAAAACGAAGTTAATACTCTGCCTTATGCGAACCTAAAGGTATGTGATTCCTTATTTTTGTTCGAGAATATCTTGAAACAAAATTTTTTAAAAATCTTGAATGGTGTCTGGAAAAAAATTTTTCTATTCTTTTCTCAAACATAGGATGAAAACAATACCAGAAACTGATTCAGTCATTCATTTAAACAGAAATTTTCAGTCTTAGAAGGGAATTAGTTCTGGAAGTCAATAGTGACAATGTCAGGAAATTGCTGGAGTCATTTAGCAAAGAGCTGAGAGTGGATGAGTTTACAGAGAGATATAAGGAAATTGGTACTGAAGAAGTGGACACCTCATATCCAGATGCATGGAGCCAAAGGAAAAAAGAAAAAGTTGTCAGATGAGCTTGCTAAATTTTATGAAGCCATCGGCATCTAAATAATTCCACTTCACGTAGCCCACTTATTTTCATATTATCTGAAATTGATATGCATGGAAATGATATTCTTTATACTCATGTTTCTTCTAAACAAATGTTGTTCGTTTTTAGCTCTTGATTGTATTTAACTACAATTTACATATATTTTATATGCAATTTCAGGCATTTTAGATAGTCTCACCAATCACATAATTTGAAAGTACCACTGTGTTAATTTTTTGTTGTTATTTGCTGTTGCTGCACTGTACACTAATAGTTGACTTTAATGTCAAAATTGAAATTATTTTTAATTGTTCAGTCAAGAAAGTATAGAAAACTGGCCCAGATATGCCTGTGATATCTTTGATATGTAAGGCAAAGTATTATTCTGCTAGAGATTGCAGAATGTTTTGCACATACTACTGTACTGTCACTGTCTTTAAAATTACAACTAAGGAACACTAATAGTTAAATGCAGTGGTTTTCCACACCAGAAACAAAGCACTAGCTGTAGGAGAATGTATTGCATTTAACAGAAAAGGCAGGATTAAAGCACTTAATCATCAAAACCTTACACAGGAGCATGGTTGCCAAGAATTAGTTGCTGAAGACAGTAGCATTCCATAGTAGCATCGAAATTTGTTTGTGAACACCATTAAATAATGGTACAGCTGGACGTGTTTAAGCCTGTCTTTGGTGGTCTGTCAAGGATATCCTATGACCAATTACCATGTGTAAGTAACCCTCACTGACCCCTAACACTTCCTAATAACTTGATCAACCTGGCCTAGTTGTGAAGAAATTCGTCAATGAGACTACTTATATTCTTGTATTATAATTATGTAAGCACTTTTGAACTCGTATACCTCAGAAAATTCCCTCTGATTATATTTTAAAGTATGTCTAGTGATAAAGGCTCCTCCAATAACAGGAAATATACACACAGAGAACCTCCATCAATCTTTTTATACTAAAAATAAAGGAAGTACTGTTATTGTTATGCCTTCTGCTGGCAAGCCATTGATTGAATCATGTCATCATGCTAATTATGTCCACATCTGCTTTTAAATATAGATGTAGCTACACGACAGGTTTTGCAGCAGAGCAACACCACCTCAGGAGGCGAATGAATGCATATAAATTACAAAAGCTTAACATTATGTAACAGCAGATTCGATTATTGTAGTTGCCTTCCCATTTAAAAATATTTTGAATGAAAGAACAGATAATTCGGTAAGACTATTTCGTTGCTTGAGATAAAAGCAATACCTCAAGAAAAAGAAAATGCAATTAAGATGAACACATCATAAAATCTCTGGTTTTGGATTTACTACAGAGATAAGGTTAGGTTCTTAGAGTTTTGTGTTTTTTTTTTCTTTTTTTTTCTTCTATAAATATAAATACACTAATAGTAAATTTTCATATTTTCATGAAATATTTCATCACATAAAACTCTGGTAATAAATATCTCCAATTCTATACATAATTTATCTTAAAAACTGACATAAATTAAGAAGACTATCCAATGATCAATATATCATATATTAACTATATCTGATTCTATTCATCTTACTCTGTGAATTATCCCAGCTGAATGTAGATGTTTAATTCCACAAAGCATTTGATAGAGGAGATATGACATCCTTTCATGGTCCAGATCCATCTGAATTACTTGGCACAAATTTGCATCCATAAGTTCCATAACAAGATAACTGAAAAATGAACTTTATTTTATTATGCTAGAAATATTTTTTTGAAAATAACATTATAACAGTATGACTTAATAGTGACTGTTTCAAAATGAATATTTAACATTACTAATAAATTTTACACATTATTAAAACAAAGTCTTATATGGAAAACTATCTGCTTTCAAATGAATACTATGAAGAAGATTATTCACATCAACAGATTTTATTTGGTAAATTTATAGAACAATATATGCCATTTGTAAACATAAATTTATTAAAATAATATACTAAAGGCTTCAGACTTTTCCAAAAACATCTTCACAATGTTAATTGGAATTTCTGTCTCATGTCTTGATGTATTACAGCAATTTCCGGATAAGAAACAGTAACGCTCAAACTAATTAGTGCTTGAATTATATTCACCAAGCAAATTGCTATCAAGTATTGGCTAAAGAAACTACAAAAATGAACAAACTTAACTAGCAAAAAGCTAATGCTGGGCTAAAGTAATTTTAAGAACTGGGCAAGGAAATACTATGAAGGCCAGCATCACTGCTAAAGCATTTCAAGAATCTTCTAAACTTTCAAGAATTCTGTTTTTATATACACACAGCTGATTTGTAACATGTTGGGAGCTAAAGAAAGAAGAAGGCACAGTACAGATAAAATAATACAATAATGGTTTAACTAACATAAACTTATAATGTTTGTGTTGTTTACTGACAAAACTATAAGTGCTTTATGGTTTATCGATACTGATTAAAACTCCTCTCCATAGATACATATCACCTGCAGTGCACTGCAGATATTTAATCACTGCTGAATTCAGTTTTGATTACCACTCTACAAATTGAAATACATCATGATTGTCTGTAGAAAAGAGGGAAGGTTTTGTGGTGGAACTTTTTAAGAAATCTGCCTTGTGTTTTAAATTACACATAGGTAAAGCTCCCTAAGCACCCAAACAAGCAGCATGTTCACCTGCATTTGAAATTAAGTAAAGATACCAGTATTCAACAGTCTTTCATGTTACTAAGGTGTTTGAACAGTTTTCATACTTCCTGAAAGCTATTTTTATAACGTAGGACTGGTTAAGCTGAAATTTTCTATCCAGACATTACCTTTCAGAATATAGCAAGTACCCTTAATAATAGAACTTTTTTGTGACGGTTCACATTAAAATGCGAGAGAAACTGCTGCTGTATCTGCATTAAGAAAATTACTCTTCTTAAAAGATGCTCCACCACAATAAAGTCCGAAAACCACATGTCCAATATCTGGACCTTCAGACTACCAGCAATAAAATACTCTCCTGTTACAAAATCTAGGAATGGAGAATACAATATACAACAAAAATAAGTAAGTGTGCAATAAATATGATTTTTTTTTTCTGACTAACTGAGATTCCTGCATGTTAGTTTAAAACAACATCTGGCTAAGAAGTTGCACCACAGCTAATAACAACACAATGATTGGCATTGTACTGATATTGGCAAGGTCACACTTTCGGCCCTTGAGTTGTGTGTGAGAATTAGCTGCTCCATGTGATCTTTGTAGATCCTAAATCCTGGTTCCTTCTTGAGAATTCCAAAAATTTTGCTGCCATTAAATTTGGTTGCCCAGCACCTCTTGTAAATTCTAAAAATTTTGCCATTTCTAATCTTAACCGTGTGGTGCTTCTTTAAATTCTATAATATTTGCAGCTTTAATGGTAGCTCACTGGGGGAATAACATTCTTCTATCTGACATAAAGAGTATGCAAAGCCTCAATGTTGGCATGCCTATGTGTGATATCACTAGATTTAAACTCATGATCTAAAATCCAGAATCAAATATACTTCAATGAATATTCGGAGTTGCTGAAGTCCCGACAATTCCAGTCCGGACTTTGCTACTGCAAATGCTTCATCATTAAAATGGCATCATATGTGCTGCTGAATATCACTGAGTATGCACTCATCATACCACTGTTTCTTAAAATCTAACCATTTTAAAACCAGTATTTTTAGTGCTGCACCTTGTATATGCTTCAATTTACCTAAGTAAAGTAGAGACAGATCTCAAACTGGAAAAGATACATGCCAGATATAGGGATACCAGAAAATACATAGAAATACCTTTACCTAAATTCATATTACCTTCTTAATATTTACTCATCTTATTCAATATTTTATTTTAGTTAAATAATCATTAGTTTTATTTTATTAATTTCTGGTCCTGGGGTTATTTAAATATAAAGTACAAACAAATAATGTGAAGTTATATAGATTCTTTCTGAGGCATCTACATTCGTCAGATTTAAAAAAAAGTCCCCCCCCCTCTTCTGTTGCCATCAATTCCTTATAATGCTCTTTGTGAATTTTTCAGGCTGGCAATTTTCATCATACATGTACCATTCCAACGGCATTTGTGGTTTTTCAATGCACTGATCAATTTACCCAGGAAAAAAGTGGGTGTTTTCATTTGAAAGTTTAAAAATTTTTTCATTGTAACCATAAAAGTAAGAACTCTATTGCTTTAAATTATCACAATATCGAGTGTATATCTTTAAAGGCATGGTTCAGTGGATAGGCTACTATGGGTTCATACATTGGTGAAGCTTGATATTTGAATTTAAAAGTGTAAAATCCAACATGTACTCAAACATGTATATGGTACACAAAAGCAATACTGTTATCAGGTGTATACTGAAATGCAGACAAAAAGATGGAAATGCTACCAAATGTTAAAATTAGGAGGGAAGATAATCAGACAAAGCTGTTACTTTCAATTAATTTGCACGAATTGCAGACAACTGAATTTTTGTTAATGTCCTACGATTTGAAGGAATTCTATAAACAATTTCACCTTGGATGTCTGCTGGCATCATTATGTCACATGATATTTAATTCATCTTTAAATACCCTTGATCTTGCCATTATAAGCATGTAGATCATTTACAAATCAGTAGCAGGTACGAATTTTCACATAAAAGTTATATACAGAAATTATTAAAGGAACTGCATTCAAATTATGTAAATAATAAAACAAGCATAAAAAACTGTCTCATCAATCTAAGGAAAATCTCGTACATGAATAAAATGTGAAATAAAAAAAATGTAATGAAAATGCTAAAAACAAAAATGCTCTTATGCAATAAAAAATGTAAAAAAAATGCTGCAAACGTAAAAGATTTTTCTGCAAGAAAATGATACGTAGAAAAAGTACCAAGAATGCCTATAAAATATAAATTTAAGTACAATACATACATAAATTTATGGTTGTCAAATTAATGTTATTTATATATGTTGCACATCACACAGCAAAATAAGTTCTTTGTTTTATGAAATTTAAATCATCCATTAAAAAATTCAGTGATTGTTTATGCGGAACAGGCATAATTTAATTGAAAAAAAAAACAATCATTTTAAGAGACTGTCATGAAGATTTTAATTATACATATCATAATGACAGTAGTGACTGTTCTTGAGTCTCAAGAAGACTACTATTCAAGTATAAACAGCATTTAATTACTGAATAAGTAAATAACTAAAGTACGAGTATTGGAACTTTAATAGTGGCAACTATTTATTTACAAGGAATGCCAAAAAGATTCATGTCACCATGTTTTACAGCCCTTCAATATAGTCGCCAGCATTGTGTACAACCCGTTTCCAACGATGTGGAAGTCGCAGAATACCTGTAGCAGCACCTGTTTCGTTGATAGTTTGAATTGACTAATCTACTGCCGCAAGAATCTCAGGAACAGCTTGGAAGTGAGTGCCACGAAGTGGTTCCTTCATCTTAGGAATTAAGTCATAGTCACAAGGGCTTAGATCTGTGGAGTATGGTGGATGGTAAAGCACTTGCCAGCCCCATCACCTGAACAAATCAGTCACAGCTTGCGCTGCATGCGGCCGAGCATTGTCATGCAAAATGAGAGGAGTGTTCTGCAGAAAGTGTCGCCGTCTTTTTTCTCAAAGCTGGTCGGAGATTGTGCTCCAAAAATGAGCAGTAATACTGCGCAGTGATGGTCTGCTGTGGGGTAACAGTATGCGTTAGGATGACACCATCACAGTCGTACACGAGAATCACCATAACTTCACATTGCTGGGGTTCTGACGAAATTTTGAATGTTGTGGTGACCCGTGATGATGCCATTCTTTTGATTGGCGTTTCAGTTCTGGCTGGTACAATCGGGCCCAAGTCTCATCCAGCATAATGATAAGGTGTAAAAAAGCATCTCCTTCGCAATCATAGCGCTCCAGGTGGGTTAGGACAGCATCGTATCGTAGCCATTTCTGCATTTCCGTCTCAATTGATGTGGAACCCATCGTGAAGCAATTTTTCTCATGGACAGGCATTCCTTCAGAATGTGCAGCACAGTCATATGCGCTAATCCTGTTTGTCCGGCCTGCTGACGAATCGTTTGGCGGCGATTACTGTCCATTAGTGTGGCAACAGCTTGCATGTCTGCATCGCTGACACTCGGACGACCTGGCCGCAGTATGTCTGCCACGTTTTGCCGTCCTTCATTGAATGCTTTCACCCATCTTGCTACGGTTCTGTAAGGCAATGCAGATTAACCGCAAGCTTCTTGAAGCCCTTGATGACACTGTCGTGCTGTACGACCTCTGGCACATTCAATTTTTATCAAACATCGTTGTTCTTGTTTTGAAAACATACTGACAACACTTACTTTAGACCGCGAGCCAATACAAGGATCCGTTCTTCGCGTCACTCCGCATGCGGGTGATGTAGGCAGGACGAGTCTTTTGCTGAGAGGTAAGGTAGGTATGTAGTTCCCGTGTGGTAAACGCGATATTCTTTGGTTTTGTTACGTAGTGTTTTTTTCAGCTGTGTTGCCACTATTAAAGTTCCAACCCTCGTAAATATGACAAATTGATGAAATGTATCAATTTTGAGTTTGTTTTTTAAATTTAAAAATAAGTATTTTGAAAATTTATACTGCATTATTTGTTACAATCACTTACTTTTCTTAAGCTGAAAAAACAAACATGTAATATAACAGAAATATTTCAGAAATTGGTAGCAAGTTAATAATCCTCTGATGCAATGCATGAAAAAATCAGAAACTGCATTTATTATAATTTTAAATAGACAAATGTATACTTACACATCCTGAAATTCCTCCATTGTTTTTTGAGGTGTAAATGCATTCAGAAGGCCAATTATCTACATTTAAAAATTCAAGAACACAATAAAGAAAAGATATTTCAAAGAATGTATTTTAATACTAAAAAAAGGTTAAAAAACATACATTTTTATGATTCACCAATTTCATCAATTTGAATTCTCTGTATGCTCGTTTGGCATGCGTAACATTTTGAAAGGGCCGGCTAAGTTTCTTTATTGCTACATTTTGTTCAGTAACTGTATCAAAAGCAGCACTGAAAAATAAAAAATGCCAATGAATTTTAAGTAATAAAATGTAAATCAAATATAAAACTTGCATAATATTTTGGAAAATACAATGGTAATTGTGTATTACATGGTACCCATCGATACAGCACCAAAAATACCACTTTTGATTCCTGAAAAAATTTAGCAAGCCAGAAACTGTTCCAGATTTTTGATATTTTTTATTAAAGCCATACTATTTGGCGATTTTTTTTTTGTTTTTTTTTTTTTTTTTTTTTTTTTAAGGAGAGAAGTATATTTCTTTAATTTGATGTGTCACAAGTTAGCTGGTTCATTGATGAAGTAACTAATGCTCTGCACGGAACAGTTTTGTTTTTGATAAATTAATTGATGATGAATTAATTGCATCAATGAGTGAAACCTTGCTTTTAGCACACTTAAAGCTCTTTTCAAAAGATTAATTACAAGTTAACAATTAATGTATCTAAATTCATCTCTGTTGTAACAACTTTAGAATTTATAGGTTTTTATACGTATCTGAACAGGACTTAAAAATCTTTACCCCTCAGCGTGGATGACAATCAAAATTTCTCATATTGAACTCTTTAAGAAAATTTCTCAGCAGTTTTAACTGCTACAGATGTTTTGTCTCAAGATCTTTGCACATCTTAGTCATCTTAAATAATTTATCGGGATGCAGCAATAATAAACAGAAACCTTCACAATCATATAATATGAAAAAACACCCTCTCAAATGGGATAACAAAGCTGAAAAAGCATCCACTAGTGCAGAAAAGGCAATCGCTGAGGGTACACCTTTCTCAGACACCCAGTTCCTGGTGCTACTTCAAAACTCTACACTGATGTATCAGACACTGAGGTAGACAGCTCATTAATGTATAATTCAGTTTGGAAACCCATTATATTTCTTTCCATTACACCTAGCAAAAGCCAAAGGAAATGTTCAATAATTGAGAACTACTGGTTATATATTTGTTAATCAAGAAATTTCAGCACATGCTCGAAGGCAGGGTCTTTATAATCCATACAGTTCAAAAGCCCGAAAAATATTTTCCACCACAACTTTGTCATCTTCATTTTACTGGACAATTTTCCACTGATATATGACACATTAAAGGCCGTGACAACATCGCTGCTGATGCCCTAACCATTGTAGAAATAGATGCAATTTCTGGTAATCCACATATTGATTATAAAAAGTTATCTGAAGCACAGCTTCACGACTCAAAATTCTCTCTCTGAATCTTTTCAATCTCTCACAGTCCAGCTTTTAAGCTATAAAAACAAAAATTATTTTCTTTTAGAACATGCTACTCTTTATAGCAATACAACAGTAAGGCACAGGTACACCTCATGTAAGACACAGGTACACCTCATCCATTCATTTCTAAATCTTTCCACTCTTTCAGAAGACTCATTTTCTTTCTCATGTTAACATTTCAGCCTAACAACAGTAATCACCGAGTGATTACTTTTGGCTCAATATGAAGAAATTTGTTAAAACTGTTGTTCGATCTTACCCACAAATACCAACATTCTAAAATTCACAGACATTCATAATCACCTTAGTGTCCTTTTTCTTTGCTTGATGCAATATTTGCATATATACATATTAATTTCATAGGTCTTCTTTCACTATCTGAAGATAAGTTATTGCAAGACAATTATTGATCACTTTACCAGATGAAAGGAAGTGGTGTCTATTGTTGACTCAAACCACTTGTAGAGCATTAGTACACAACTGGACAGATAGGTTTGGCTGTCCCGTATTAATCACAACTTATCAGAGCCGAAATTTTGAATCTCACTTTTACTTAAGGATTTGATAAAGGTTTTGAGTACACACTGAATTCGAATTGCTGCTTAACATCCTCAGTTCAATGGGCTGATGGAAAGATTTCATAGGCAGCTTAAAAGTGCATCAATGACTCATAACAACCCAAAATGAACTGAAATTTTGCCAATAGTTGTTGGATATAAAATCTGACATTAAAAATGATATAACCACTACATGTGCCAAACTTGTTTACGATACCACACTTCGATTACCATAAGATAAGCTAAACGTTATTAATTCCGTACCTCCTTCCGAATCTTATGTTTCATAGCTTCGATCAGTCATGCATTCACATACACAAATTCCAGCCTCTAAACATGCTCAGCCATCAATTTATGTAAACCCAGCATTCTAGCTTGTTCACATGCATGTCTAAGACTGATTTTGTTAACCCTTCTCTAACCCCATATGAGTTTACTGCATTCTGTTAAACCTCCTCTAAGCTCCTGTGTAACAGAATCTCATGCAATTATTAAATGAACAGGCAAAAATTTTAGTATTGAGGTGACTAACAAAAATATTAGTTTCAATTGATCATTTAAAACTAGCATATATGTTGTTGGAACACACTGATACACCTGCAGTTCCTCAGATTCCACAATAAAAAGTCTGTGAAGACTCAAACATTGTTTAAAAAAAACAACTACTCACAATGAATTCTTGTATATATGTGAAAATTGCCCTAAATTCTTATTTACTAACTTTACATTATTTTTATTTCACTATAATATGCATTCGTATTGTCATATATTTTAACTAGTATTTTATGTTATATTATCATTTGCATACCTTGTTTTTTTTTTTTTTTTTTATTTTATATGTAATACATTTCAATGTGTATATCTTTTATTGGCACTTTGGAATTCTTTGTAATCAACCCCTTTTTGTTTTGTGATTAAAGTTACTGGGGGACACTCTGTGATTATCTCATGCTCAGCAAAAAGTGCTGCCAGTGACATCCCACTATTTCACAATATGTATGCATGCCATCAGCTGAGGACATACTGCCTTTACCATCTCCTCTGTGAAGTTGGAATACTGTGGAATAGCTTCTGTTTTTAGCAAACAAGTTTAAACAAGTGTAAATAAAGTTGATTATTTTAAGTAATACAGAGTCAGTCTGCGAGAACCTACAGTGAGCAACACAAAAACACTCATCTGTTCTTGGGCATCATAATTGTGAATGGTATGCAATGCCGAGTCTCTGCAGTTATCTGATTTCGTCTCTTTTTTTCAGTAAAACCTCACTGTATTTATGGGACGAATACAGTACAACCCAAGAAGTATGCATGTCTTCTATGGAAAAGAAAAATACAAAAAACTTGGAATGATCCAACTGAGCAGACCAAGGTTTTCCCCTTTGTCTGCCTGCATAATTGAAAGCATCACACATCGCTCTATGTGCCGTACTGCTTCTAGGGGCGATCATATTCCATATTGAAGGTTCTTTTCCTACAGCAAACTGACACCTTTGATTTGTTCAATTTATATATGTGCTAATTTCTATACCACCCTAATTGTCAGGTAATTTCTTTTTATGTTATTTGATACCTTACTATGTGTTGTATATTGTGGGTAAGTTTCATAAAATTCTACATGTAACTTTTTGAGTAATCGTGATTTTTCCTTAATTTATGATAACCAGTGTGATATAAAGAAACTTAAATGAACATTTCTATCTAAAGTCGCCAATAAGTTCATAACGTTTTGGAAGGAGTGTGGACAATTAGAAAGTACTATTCATATTTTTTTTTATTATTATTTAATGCAATTCTGTGGTAAGCAATTTATTTAAAATAAGCAACAAACAGGAACAAACTGAAAATTCATTTCAAACAAATACTTTCTGGCAGTCACAATTTAGCAGCTGCGGCTAATAATGCATCAAACCCATTACCAAGCAAATTTTTCCATTGATAGAACATTGAAATCAGTCAATATATTAAATATTTAGCATAAAACAAAATCAAGAAAATTTTCACTAACTGACGAAATATAAAGTATGTGCACATGTGCAGATCGCTAATATTTGTTCTGCTCCAAGGTAGAAATGCACAAATTTTATTTCTAGCCAAAAGAATCTATAATAACACAGAAGAACCTATACAATTTAAAAAATTAGATTTTTGCTCATTCTAAAGATGGGAACTGATTCTCTAATTTATGTGCAAAACACATGTGAATACATTAAAAAAGAGGAAAGCTATACACTTACCATACAATGCCCTGCGCGCCCGAACCAATGGGCTTAAGATTCTGATAACGCTTCAGGATGGTAAATTTAGTATCTCCCACTTCTACAGTATAGAACACAGTAGACACCTTACTCATGATGGATATAACCAGCAGATGGTGGAATTGTAGGACATCAGCACTTATGTTTGCATAGTTGGAAATATAAGTTTGTTTGTAAAATTAAGCTGTTTTATCTACATGGTCTAAAAAAATTCAAATCCTGCAAAATATGCAATATATAAATACCCAAAAAACATGGCATAATATTATAATCACAAATTAACAATACAGTTAACTCTCGAAAATTAAAAAAGAACTAAATTTATTTCTCATAATTAAAACTGGACTGAGGAAATAACATTTCGATGAGTGAAAGCGCAGTTTTGGCATTTTTAGTATCCTAAGGTGACCAGTATAACTAGCACAGCATATAAATTAACCTTATAGTTCTTTCTTGACAGCTTTCATGTTTTAAAAATCAGCACCCAGACAACAGCTTACATCATCTATCCTTGAAGCAGGCTCTAATGAAGCACCATTGTTAATTGTTTCAATAAGCTTAATTTCTGCTCTACTGACTACGTTTTGTGCTTCAATTTGTATGCTTATAAAAAAAACCCTTACAAAATTCATGTCAAAGGTGAAATGAAATACTATAAAATAAAAATAAAAGAATTTAAGAAAAATGAATTCTTATATGTCTGATCAAAATATAATAGATACGAATAAGCGCTACAGTGGCAAAACTGGTTTAAGAGTGAATGAAAATAATACACACACTTGAAATTATTTAAACTAGCTATCCGGCAGCCTTATGATCTGTTCTGCAAGAGACAACCTCAAATACTGTAAAATTCTGTTTTTTAAAATGCTACAAAAATATTATATAAAAACATCCTATAAAAATACTAGATAGTTAAGTAGATAAATTTGGATTTCCCTATTTCCAAGATCTAATGGCCCACCAGTGGCTGAATGATAAAGTCTCTGAACACTGGCAGTTTGGTCCATGATGCGAATCCCAGTGAACGGGCTGGCTTTCATAGTTTTTCCCATGTGTAGTGTGTAAACAAGACAGTTCCCTTAGAAAGTCTTCAACGAAGGCATCCCTCTCCTTAAGCCCTCATGTGCTCTACCATATTTAAATAAACCAAACCAAAAAATAACATATTCTTAATTTCTTATAATTATAAAACAATCCTTTCTGGCAATGAGAGTGTACTATATAACAAAATTAAAATTCTGGAAAAATTTTAAGCATATATTTTATAAAATCAACTTAATTATTCACACAGATAATTTTAAAATATAAAATAATTATCCTAAAAATTCACAGATTTCAAATGCCATGGAATATTTTAAATAGCCTGCAAGGTAATATTTACATATATCTCTTTATTTTCTTAAATATTAAAACTGTAATGTAATTTTTAGTTCAAAAGGGCTTTGTCCCTGAAGGACTATTGTTTTCGTTTCGTGATTATCGGAAATATTAAATGTAGGTTCACTTTTCAAACTGTTGCGACTTAATAAATATTGCAGCCCTTTATTATATTTAAAGAAATTAAATAATGAAGAATGTGCATAAATGTATGCATGTTTCTCGTATTGTGATAAAAGGACAGTACCTAGAGCCATCAAATTTGGAATGACGTAACCCTGCTGCCGATATGGACATCTGGAAGCCCAAATTTGAAATTTGTTTTATTATCGATTTCATATTTTGTAAAACTTTAATGAATTTTTGATTAACAAACTCAAGTATTTCAAAGCAAACAATGTCAACGTTGTACAGAAAAAACATTATCTCCAGCGTCTGAGACTGGGTATAGGAAATTCTAAAGATATGCCGAGTTTAAAATTATTTTGCGATATCGTTCTTTAACTGAATTTTATGGTTTAAGTGCGAAGAACATGATATTTAATAAATAAAGGTAACACACAAAATGTTAAAAAAATGGCCCTTTGGACGTAATTTAAAATCTGAAACCTTCCAGATTTTTTTTTTGAATAATTTATTTTGACAATATAAATGATGATACATAGAATGCCTAAGTTATGTAAATATGAACTTTCTATACAGTAAATAGTATTTATATACAAGACTTATAGTTACAGCAATATGCAAATCAAACTTAAGATGCACTTGATTTAGTGATGATGACAAGGTAACATCTATTGACTGCATACCATATTTAAAATTAATAAAAACATTATTAACAAATTTCTCTTTTTGTGACCAATATAAAAACAAATCCATCTGTACAGCAAGGTACAATAAATCAAACCTGTATATTCCTCTGTGTCTTTTTTTTAATTAATCTATTTTAATAAGGGCTACTGCCTTCAACAAGAATTCTAAATTTCATACATAGCACAGTATTTAGAGGCACAAAAAATTCTTTGTTATGGTATGAAATATTTAAGGAAGGAAAAGCAAGCATTTAAAAAGTTTATAAACATTCTTAGCTTTCTACATAAGACTTTAGTTTCATTTCCAGATCAACAGTTTGACAATAACATAAGATTATGCACATAAGATTATTAAATTTTAGATAAAAAATGCTTTATCTAAAATTTAAGGCCAAAGAAAAAGAACATACAAGCTATAAACTACAGCATTCTAACTCTGAAGCAATTTTTCAAGAACATTCAATTTGTATTATCATAACTTAAAAGTTTTAAAACATATATTCTAGGTAGATAAGAAATTACCTGCCTAGAATATACATTTACTATATTATGCTTCATTAAAATTTTTTGATTCAATGTTTATCTTTCATGAAAATGAAAAATTTCTGCTTAAAACAAAAGGAAATTTTAGAACATATATTTGCTATTTTAATTATTTTATTAAACTTCACAAGTTTACAACGGCATTTTTCAGGTACTGATAAAAATATGAATAAACTTGCTATTACCTAATCTGTTATGTTCATGCACATTACACTTTTTAACAAGAAGGGTGAAAATTCGGAATACCTTCAGAGAGCGTGCTTTACCAAATCATGTAACATGATATCTTTAGAGCTGAATATTTAACTATGTGTAAGATACTCTTGCAACTGAATGCTTAAGACTTGCACAGCCTACAAGACTAATAGCGAATTATCGTTACATCTTAAACAAAAATTAAATACTCAGGTTAAAAAAACTTTTTTATTTAGTCTAAAGCTAAACAGAAAATGCACAACTTGTGCTACACATGAAACTTCCATCACTTGCTGATATTTAAATTAACATAACAAAAGTTAAGTTCAAACAGAGAAATGTAGTTCAAAACTATACATAAAACATACTTACATTAAGCTCATAAAATTACTAGCACATAATTTAAAGCATCGGCTAGCAAAATGCTAAAGCTTGAATAAATTTTAAGCAGAGCTGGCAAGAATAACTAACAGCAATAAGCCAGAAGAAGAACATAATCTGACATTCAAAATAAGTACCAGTGAAGTATTCAAACCATGGTCTACAAAACAGAATTAGTAAAATGGTTACTACAATTACAGTTTTGCTGTGTTAATATTATTAGAAATCTTTAGTTAATAGGGTGACCCATTCAGAGTTTATAAAATAAAATGAATTTCAATCCACTAAAAATTTGTTGCTCCAGTTTATCTTCTTTTTGGCAGCCTTTATACAGCAGGGGGTTAAGAGGTTTAAACTTTTATGCGCACCTACTGTGTTTAACCTTTCTTACTGCTTTGGCATTACACATGGAGAAAAAATCATAAAAAATCCTACACAACCCAGATTTAAACTCAAACTGACTATCAGTGTTCAGTGCTTTTACTGCTCGGACACTTATGTTATTAATATTTTTTAGATTTGCATTATCAAATACCTTAGATTCATTTAAAAAATTTTCACCTATTTTAATTGCAAATTTTCCTGCAAAAGAATAATTCTAAAGTTATAATACATAACAATCACATAATTTCCATTGTGAATTTATTAGGAAAAAATTCTGGTTGCCACATCAAACACAAAATTAGAATGCTGCACATATCAACTGATAGTAGTTTTGTTAGCAGCTCTGAAGCGGTGATTTTAAAGTGAACATTGAAGGTACATTGCATTTCCTTTAGTTGAAATATAGTTGATCTAGTACTCCTTTTAGTAGTAGATATGGCTTCTGCTAAATGATACAAACACAGTGCTGGTTTCAAATGCAAAGTCATTCAAATTACGAAAAAAATGGAAATCATGCTGTAGGAAGGATGTTTGGTGTTGGTGAAAGCTCCATATGTGATTGGAAGAAAAATGAAATCTGGCCTATCCTAGAAGAAAGTGTTACGAACTGGATCCCAGAAAATCACCGGAATATATTAATTCTACACACACACAAAAAAAAAACCTGATGTTTGCCCTTGAAAGTGGACAAAAAAGAATGCAAATGAAAGTGAAAACTTCAAAGCAACTTCGAGTTAGTGTAGTCAATTTATGGCAATAATAATTTAGTTCTACAAAAAAAAAAAAAAAAAAAAAGGGGGGGGGGGGCAAAAGTTTCAAAAGGCTTCCAAGATTTGGACAACAAATTGATAAGTTACCAGAAATATGTTACTAATCTATGAAGGCAAAAATATTTTTTTACTATCACCTACTGGAAATATGGATAAAACTCCAGTAATGTTTGATATGGCAAAAAATAAAAGAATTGATGATAAAGGTACAAAAATGGTTTACATAAAAATTACAGATTATGAAGTTTGGAAAAAGCATCCTATAGCCTTAAAGAATCCAGGAAGTCAATTAGTTTGGGACATGTTCAGATTCCATCTAACGGATACTACAAAGAAATTGCTGAAAGACTGTAATACAGAAGTACAGTTATTCCATGCAGATGAATGTCATGATTCAGCCTTTAGATGCATGTATCAATAAACCATTCAAAGGGAATTTTAGACAGTGAAATACGTGGATGATAGATGGTGAAAAAACATTCACAAAAGGAGGTCAAATGTGACAGGTCAGTCTAGAAATAATGTGCGAGTACATAATAAAGCATGGAATGAAATTAAACATGACAGACTTCAAAAGTCATTTCAAAAATGCAGTATACCTAACAACCTAGATGGAATGGAACATGATTATTTATTCATGGATCAGAATAACAATGTTTATGAAGATGAAACAAAATTAGATTATCTGTCTGAAGATATAATATGAATGACAGAAATGATGAACTTTTCATGCTATCCAAAAGCGAAAATTTTTAAGTTCATAAAGTACAACATTTCTTTTAAATAAACACCATTTAGATTCATACAGAAATCAAATTTTTGAATACTCATTTTTTTTTAATTTTTAAATCTATCATTTTTACATCCAGCATAAAATGTGCACCTGCAAATTTCAATCATATTTTTGTATTTAAAGTGTGCATTATACACTGGAATATACAGTAACACAGAAAAATTTAACTACATAACTTTTCATAATCTCCACATCTTGAAAAAAAGATTTTTTTTTAGAAATGACTATACAATTTCATATTGCTTATTTATCTGGAAAATAAAGGATTTTTTTCCCTTTTTTTTTGTGTATATCAAAATCCAAAGGAATTTCTCTAAAACAAACTTTTATCACTTGCTATGCATGTTGAATTCTTCAGCGCTATACAATTTAAGTTTTGAATCCAATACTGACATTAATAGGAACTCTGATATACATCACATTATAGACGTACCCCCATATATTTCATGCTAAATAAAAAAACAAAATTCAGCATACATTGAAAAATAATAATTGGTACTTATGTATTATCTTGTTGACTATGAAACTGTCAGCAAACAGCGCAATTTAGTGCCAACTATGAATAAGCATGAGATAACTTCGTACTTTGGTTTGATGCAATCTTATTGGATTCTTTATAAACCAAGCTATTTTATATAGAGAGAATAATTATATAAGGATATAAATTTACTCTTATTGCTGTACTTTTTTCTGGCATTTCGAAAAAAGGATTAAAAATTCGTATCTATTTTTTACTGAAAAACAGTCGATCATTTTTATCATTCGTTATGGGATCCTACCATCAAAAAAAGTGTTTTATTAATTGACATAATATGCTCAGCTGAATATCGACAACAAAACAGTAGCAGACTGGAATAATTACCTGGGAGAAGTTTGAACTCGTAGTGCTCTAAATAAAGCTTCAGATAAAATCAGACGGCCTAACAAAATAGTAGAAACTGATTTTTACAAAGAGCAAAAACAAAACAGGCCAAACACGGATTATTAAATAAACACGCATCAGTTCCTTCAGAATACCAGAACAACTCGTGCAACTTTAGCAGGATCTCCCGCCATCTTTCATGGTCAAAGAGATAATATTTAAGTACCTAATATTTTATTATTGGATTGTTTGGAAATTTCATTTATTCACAACAGAGGGCTTCAGTGTATTTTTTCACAGATACTTCATATTTAAGCCACATAATCATTTATATTTTGAGAGCTGATAAGTGTATTTTTTCACAAACTTCATATTTAAGCCACATAATTGTTATATATTTTGACAGCTGATATAGCAAGGCTTGCTCGTGAAAAAGTTCGATTTATTCTACGCAGTTTTTGATTGGCGCACTTCACAATATGGAAAGTGAAAAGCAGCATAGGCAAATTTTACTTTCAAAAAGGTCAAAATGCTGTTCAAGAAAGAAAAACAATTATCCGATCTGTATGGAGTGCCAAAACTGCTTTGCAAAATTTCGATGGGGCAATTTTAACTCTGAAGATGCACCACATTCTGGAAGGAAAGTTAAAGCTGATGAAGACACAATAAAGGGATTAATTGATGCAAAGCGGTGAATGACAACTCATGAGATCACTCAGAGATTAAATTTATCAAATTCGACTGCTCACGATCATTTGACACACCTAGGTTTAATCGCAAAGCCCAACATATGGGTTCCTTATGTTCTAACGGAAAGAAATTTGAGCCGTAGCATTGATGTCTGTGACTTGTTTCTCAAACTTCAAGAAAATGATCCAATTTTGAAGCCCATCATCACTGGGAATGAGAAATGGGTTTTCTACAACAATGTTTAAAGTAAGAGATCATTGAGTATTAATACTATATGTTTGGTAGGATTTCAAAGGAAACTTTTTTTTTTTAGTTTCTACCTGATAACACAAGGATCAATTCTGAAGTATACTGTCTGGACAAACTGAATAAACTTAACCAGAAAACCAGACTTAACCAGAAAATTAAAAGAATCACTTAACCAGAAAAGGCTAGGATTGATCATTAGAAAAGGTGTAGTGTTCCACCAGGATAATGCTAGACCTCATACAAGTTTGGTAACACGCCAAAAGCTTTTACAGCTTGGATGGGATATAGTGCCACACCTGCCATATTCTCCAGATCCTGTACCTTCTGATTATTATTTATTCCAGTCTACAAAATTTTTTAGATGGTTACACTTTTTCTTCAAATGATAAGGTCAAAAATTACCTGGATCAGTTTTTTTGCCAGCAAAGAAAAAAAAAAAAAAATTCTATGAATGTAGAATCATGCTACTGCTAGAAAGATGACAAAAGATATTGGATTAGAATGGAAAATATATAATTCAATAAAACATTTATTCACTGTAAGAAATTCTTCTTTCATTTTCATTTTAAAAAAATTACTTTCCGAACAATCCAATAAGATGCTCTGAATATGCATAATACGTAACATAATAATAAAATCATATCATAAACAAATAACTATTTATTTATTAATTCGTATGCAAAATAATAATTACACGAACATCATTTATTAATCAATGATTAAATACTAGCCATATCAAATGACAGTTCTACTACATAACAGATTTTTTTAAGTATGGTTGGAAAATGCTCATCACTAACTGTAGCATAATCTCCAAGGGTATTGGTGAACACAATTTTCATATTGTGATGCACAGCATTCAGAACAACAACTTGTTTAAAAAAAAAATCCCAGATAATAACAATAAAGTAATAGTCCTTCGGGACTAAATCCCTTTGGACTAAAAAATCTGAAAGGTTTCAGATTTTAATTACGTCCAAAGGGGCGTTTATTTAACATTTTGTGTGTTACCTTTATTTATTAAATACCATGTTCTTCGCACTTAAACCATAAAATTGATTTCAACAGCAATATCGCAAAATAATTTTAAATTGAACCTATCTTTAGAAATTTCGGTACACGCTCTCACGCGCTGGAGATAAAAATGTTTTTCTGTACAACGTTGGTATTGCTGGCTTTGAAATCTTTGAGTTTGTTAATGAAAAATTCGTTAAATTTTAGAGAATATTGTTACAAATTTCACATTTGGCTATTTATTTAGAATTGTAATTAAAATTCCTTTTTATTTTCCCGTGCAACGCACGCAGACGATTTTTGAAGAGAAAGCTACGTCTAAAAAAAAAAAAAAACACCAACAAAGAAACATAAGGACTAAACTGAAAAGTGATACGCCGTTTTTTGTGAAACAACGCAAAACGCCCAAACGAAAGTAATAGTCCTTCGAGACTAAATCTTTTCGGACTAAAAAAAAAAAAAACCAGCCCATTTTAGATCAAAGGAATTGGGATGGGATGAAATGATAAGAAACTAATTTCTGTTTTGAAAAAAATTCATTTTGCATGTACCGGTTGTGTACACAGTTGTCTGGCTTACTGGAACAATAAATGATTCATATCTATGTTTAGTATAAATAACTGAGAAAGGAGGAAACTTTGCAGCAACTTCAAATAAGATTCACTGATGACACTGAAACCAGGACCTCACTATCAGTATAACAAAGCATCACTTGATAGATATAAAATATTCAAACACAGATTAATAAATATTTCTACCACTACTATTATTTGAAACAAAGACTTAATAAATGAAAAAAATACTAATCATATGGTATGATTTTATTAATGAGCTATGTAGTCTGTCCCACATTATATTAATGAAATAAAATAAATATTAAATAGCATTTAACATAAACTACATTACATGCATGTACATTTAAATAAATGCTCTTGAGTTATTCTTTTTAAGCAACAGCCAAGTAATTTGGGTAAAATAACTGTCCAGAACATGTTCTTGGGTTTTATATATTAATTTCTTGAACAGAATTCACCACAAAGATACGATTACTTGAGACAACTTACGATGCATGCATCATGGTGGTACTTAAGTAGTAGATACAGCCTATTTCTTAAATGAATAGTTTAGAAAAATCATAACAGTTACAATAATCAATACTATCAGCAACTCAGGACAAAACTTTGAAATCAAAATTGTTTGGCTATCTTTACACTTCATAGGTACTGTTCCGAAGTAATAAAAAAGAATTTTATAAGAAGCAAAAACCTACATTGTCCTTATTTAAATTTTTACAGCTGCCAATACAGTTCAACAAAGCAATGTCTAAATATAAACTGTGTACACACATGTATGGCTGCTGCCATACGTATACCTGAATATGAACAAAAACATGGCGACTGTACTGAATCATGAAACCAGGGCTCGTGGATAATCAGAGAGTACCTCAAAATGTTAAATAAAATGATGAATTAAATGTTATCTCCAATTCCAAAAATACACTAAGGTAAAAAACTATGCAATTTGATACCAGATACATGTGTTTGACTAAACAGGAATCGTATCTTGACTAAAGGAGGGAAAAAAGTCGTAACATTTGATTAAAAAAGGAGCTATCCTAATACACACAATTGCTCGATATTAAAGCTTTATTAAATCACATTTTATCCAAGAAACTAATCTAAATGTTGTCAGAAAAATTCACTGAATTATAAGTAACTAGAGATCAATACATTTGTGTTTTTAAGATTTACAAAATTTAATACTTAGGATCTCAAAAATAACAATATAACCTGTTATAACAAAACCAGACAGAAATGCACCTATAGAAAAGAATTTTTTTGTTAAGGGGGGGGAACTACTTCTGCCTGTTAATAAATCACCCCTGAAACACTGTTTGAATGTTACATACACTGATGCTTGTTAGAAGATTAAAAAAGGTTTATGCATTCAGGTATACCAAGAGAAATTGACAGCAATAAATTGCAAGACCTTCATGATAAAGATTCAACCAAAATGCTGAAGAATTTTCCTTTCAAAATATAATTTAAATAAATATATTTGAAAATTCAAAGAAGTGCCTAATAACAAATAGCTAATTAAGTTCCTTACAACCTTTAATAAGAAGAGACCTTAAGAAAATGAGTGAAATTACTTCCAACTCGTATTGTGGGGCAGATGGCCAAAAGGGAAAAGTATTACCAGTTATAAGAGTTTTCAAACATAAAGTTAAAATACTGTATACTCAAGAATACTGTATTATTTTTCCGCATTAATAATTACAGATTTTTATATGTATGATAAATTAGACATCCATTGTGCGTTTTATTTTTTATTGCACATCACTTTTAATAATATATTTGCTGAAAAAAATTTGCATCTTACATTTGATAAGCTGCCCAAACGGGGTATTGGTTAGGGACTCTGACTACCATACTGAAGGGCTTGGGTTCAAGTTCCAGAGTATACATGGGATGTTTGTAAATGTTAACGTCTTTGCAGCATGGAGGCAAATATATGGTAAGCCGAAGTCCTCTTATTGACTCTTGGTGGAGAGGGGAGACCTCGGACCCACCCTTTAAGGTGTTTTCCCTCAAAATTGGTGCGGAACTGTTGTGTCCATAGCCTGTCCTGCCATTACAAGTTAAATTTAGGATATAACTGTCAATACTTAACGATTATAATCATTCTGCCATTAATGGGCTGCCTCATGACTATAATCACTGTGCCAATAATAAGGGACAGAATTGAAGAATAAGTATTTTTAACTTAGTCAGGAATCATTCTTATTTCTTATCAGTAATTTAATAAAAAATTACATCTGGCATATTATCACTTTTAGTCCACTAGCAGTCAATGCTACAGTTATTTCAATTAGTAACAGAGTTGAAATGACGATTGATATTACAACTGTACACTGGTACACTGGCTTCAAATCTCTGAAAATAATTACCTGTAAAAGTGTTTCAATATGTAATGTAGATACAATCTAGTTTCCCTTACAAATGCATCCCTTATTTTAGGCATATAACCTTTATATGCTGTGCCAAACGGAATTAAAAATTAAACATCTGCTCCATATTTCTTTTTACAATAGTAATTTTTAGCTTCACAATTTTTACAGTAGTTTATTTAATTATAAAAAATATTTTGAACGCACCTTCACTTACAAATATTCAAATCTAAATTGCAATGGAAATTTTACTTTATGCTATTAATAACAAAAAGTTTGAAAGTGTTTTAAAATTTGCTGAATGCGTAAAACTATTATTCACAACAGATTTTACTTCACCAAAAAAAAAAAAAAATCCTGTAATTAAAATTAACAGCCGAGAAAAAATATAACTATTAGATAGGAAAGATTGTCTGAAGCAATGTTGCAACAGATTAAAATACGTTTCAAGATATCTAACCTAGCTTCAAAACATCATATTTGCTTCTTAAATTCAGGAACAAAGTTACACGGATTTTTAGACACTCATCAAAATTTGGGATCCAAATAATTTGATACAAAAACAAGCCATTTTTATGATCTTAAGTCAGGGTTGCCCAACCCATAGCTTGCGAGCCAATATGGATCGCATTGCAAATCTGGTCCCTTGTCAGTCTTGTGAAGTCAAATACCAAGACAGGAAAGAAAAAGTCGAATTCCAGTTATGCTGTACATTCAAATGCAGAGCAGATCAAAGCACTCAATAAATAGATACTCTTCCGACAGCTCTGAGCAACATGCTACTTTACATTCCCAGATTTTAATAAGTAGTGGGTACTTACTGAAGATTATGCATGGAAATATTATAAAAATCAAATTACTGTAGATTATGTATGAAAATGTCATTATAGTCTAACAGCTGAAGCTTAGTTATTGCAAGTATACTTGCAATAATTAAGTATGGCATATTTAAATTTAAATAAATAAGCAAGCAGATTTCAATAACAAAAGTTTTTTTTATCAAATCTAAAAAACAACATGAAAAGGCTGACATAATTAACCATTTTAGATTCAATTTATTTTACCCCAAAAATAATTCATTACTTTATTTTAGATCTTTGGTGTTTTTGCATATTATAGTTTAATTTAGAAAATGTGCATGCTATCTTTTATCATGGAGATAAATCAGATACACCATACGCTAAGAAACAAGTCAAGTTGAAAGAACCAAGTATTAACAGGTAATAAATGTCAAAAGATTACTAATTTTTTTTAATTATTATAATCTGCACAATTTGTATTAATACTTTTAATGAATATTCTACAGTCTGTATTATAAAACAAAATCTTGCAACAGTCCCAGTACTTTTAGATTGATTCTCTATAGTATCAAGAAAGAATGCTCTTAACAGATTCTGTATGTGTAAACAAAAGTATTAACAGCAAAAATAGTATAGCCAAACACAGAACAAAATTTAACAAATAAATAAGATAAAAATCTGACTCCAGAGGCTTAAATGATACTTCCTTGAAAACATTTATACAAAAGAAACATATACTGACATCTCGCATCACTCATAATTAAACAAGGTAGAAACGTTGTTGTTTTGGGAACGACCGAGAAACATTTCCAAGTAACAGAAATTATTAATATATTACAATGATGATGTTACATGATTGAAGGTAACTAGAATTCTAAAAATTTTATAAAAGAAACAAAAGATTACATTTAATGATTAAATATTTTTGAATTATACGATTATAATAACTGACTTGTATAATGGAATTTTGCGATCACTATTCAATTTTGTTTACGATACTTCAACTACAATGCAGCATTCCTTTACCTACACACTTTGATAATTGCAAAGCATGAACAATTGTGTTTTTTTAGTTTTCAGAAGATAAAAATAGTGCCTTTTAATAAATAGCTATGGCTATGCAAAAATAAATGTCGGGCTTTTTGTCACAGTTCTCAAAGTAAATACACACATCTCCAAACACCACCTGAAACTGATTCGGAGTGACTAAACTCTTGAAATCACCATTTTCTACAAATTTATTTTACTATAATAAAGCATTATAATTCAATTAAATGAATACAAAGATATCACAGATTACCCGCGTAAATGGGAAAAAATGGATAACGCGCTGAATTAATTTTACTACAACAAACTACTCAGCATCACTTCTTTCAACGCCATGAGCTTCACACTCGCAAAAGCATAGAGACCAAATTCAGACAAATGGCAACACAATTCAGTGATGATGACGTCAATTACGCCAGCGCTACAACTTATAACAATCAAAATGTACCTAATTTTCTTAACCATTTAATTACAGATAACACTTCTTTCCTTTAAAATCTGTTGCATGAATTTATTCCATCTTTCTAAGTTTATTTATTGAAGTAACAATATATATGTAACTAACTACCCATTATTATAATTGCCCATTCTTGAAAGAGGTCTGACTGTGAACAACATGTTACTGAGCTCAAGAAATTCATACGTCAAACTTTATTAACTCACTATTTTATAAAATTTCCCAATTACTTCATTTATAAAAAGGTTTTAATGTAACAGAAATATTATTGCATGTTAAGAACTTTTGAAGCAAGCAAATATTTCAGAATATTTTCATAGTACAAGGTATAAACAGTCTTAAATATTTTAAAATCCAAAGCTAATGTGTATTAGATTGATTAGTATATCTTTTAAGCATAAAATTAATCACAGTTAATTTTTAAGTAAATTTTCTTGTTACTAATATAAAATTATTCAGTTTGTTCGAACGAGAAACTAAGAAAAAGACTTTAAACATACCTAATAATGTTTCGTATCCAGTTCACTGTATTTAGCCATTACTTTCAAATTATTACAGTTTGGTAATATTCCAATCTTTTTCTTAATACAAAATGGGCAGTATTGATAAAAATGAATTTTCTGCCCAGTTCCATTCTTTCTGACATCTTAAGCTATCACTATAGCTGGAATTCCATATAAATTAAAAGTATAAATAATTTAATGTGAAGCACGCTGTTATTCATTTGTAGTTGTTCGGTCAACTTTGCTAAAGTTCTGTGAAAATCGGCGCCCTAGGCATCTACGCCGCCTATCCTTGGAGCTGGTCAGACTTCTTTTATTAGGAACTGGGTTCGTATTCGCATAGTAAGAAATTATGTCATTAATTTTACTTGCCAAAATGGTTACAAAATGTTTACCATGTTATCAAAATGGTAAGCCAGCCTGTTTATCAAAATGATTATGAAAATATTTAGTGATAAAGCAATTTATCCGTAAGTAACTGCAATTATTATAATTTGCTGTTATTTAGTTCCCTTACCTAAAGAACTTAAGAGCAGATATCAAGATTTGAAACATACAGTAAAAATCATTTAAAACGAAACTGAGGGAACTGAAAAAAAAACTATATTAAACAAAAGTAAGTTTATTACAATACATTTTATAACACAGATATGTATATATGCATGTATTTAATAAAAATCAATGAAACAAAACATCCGCAAGAACTTAATTTAATACAAAATTTTCAGGTTTTTTGAAAAAAACAAAACATGTATTGAGTTTTGGGAAAAAAGTCTGATAATTTTCTTTCCGTTGTCTTTTCAGCATCAAATTGTCAAGCTAATTGTTTGATGTTGTCCATTTTGTTATTCATTTCACCATTGGAATGTGCGTCTAAATAACTGGGCATACTTTTCATGATGATCCTCATTTCGGAGGACGTGGGAACAGGAACTGCATTATTCTTTTTCATTTTCGTCATCGGAATTGCATCAATGATATTTTTTGAGCTTTGAACAAACTGAACATGTCTTTGTCCGCCATAATTGGGGCTGTACACACATTACATCTACTGGAACGAATTCTTCCGATGAGACAGTAGGACAGTCCAATAATACAAAAACTTTCTCAAACATTTCATCCAGTGTTGACTCAGTATCAATATCCTCCTTCTTCTCTTGACACCAACCAAACTCACTGATTTTTACACACACTGCGATGTACTCGTTACCGGATTCCAAGGATGACAGATGCGATGTTTTTGCGTGGCGTTTGTAAGGGTGGAAGGTGAAAGTATCTTAGATAAACAAAATTCACTCGTGTCACAGGGAATTCCAAGGGTATTTCAAACCCAAGTTAGCCTCCTTTATACAAGACATGTGAAACCAGCTCTCTTTCATTTCACACACCTCTTAAATCTTGCCTGCGTGGCTGGTGTGTTCCGTATTTTGTTCATTCCCAGAAGGGAAATCTTTTCGTGTTAAGCGGTTTTCTTTTCGTGTTAAAAGGAAAAAAAAATGCATGAAAGTACATAATAGTTTCTCGGGACCGTTGTATTATTTCGTGTTAATCGATATTTCGTCTTAAGCGTTTTCGCGTTAAACGTATTTCACAGTATTTAGAACTTTCTTTTACTCGTAGGCATGGTATGTAACAACACCGACTCTACTTAGTCGTAGTAGAGTCGGTATTGTATGTAAAGATAATAGTTCCTGCAAATCATTTTGGTGGAAATATTATTAAACAACGCTACTTTAAAAATTTATCGAACTCAGAAAAATACTTATCCGGAAGCTATGCTTAAAAGAAAAAAAAAGGAAGAAAAGTATGCTCAACTGCTAAAATACAAGACTGTACAGTACTGTGCTCTTGTATTTTTTGATTGTATTGCGTATCTTTGAAAATCATATTATACATTAAACATACGAATAACTTGCATAGCTATCAGCTCATTGATCGTTCTCTTCAACAGTGGCATGAAGTAATCATAAACCTGATTTGCCAAAAATTGTAAAATACTTTTCACATATCAGAAATCACGTCAACTTTTCGAAAAACACTTGAATAATCAAGGTTTATTCTTTATCTTTATATTATTGTATTATGAGGTGGCGTAACCACACCGTACCAGAGGCACAATCAGAGCTTCTAGCATCCGACGTGATTTGTTTCCCACCGTTTTCAGAAAAATTTTTAGAAATTTTCATAACAACATATAAAGAAAATCATCAAAGGCTAGATTAGCTTCAACAATGAAAAATAAGTCAATACCTTGAGAATGAGTGACATTCATAATCTGGCTTTTCTTTCTCTGGGAAAGGCCACCGGCATTGCACTGCAAGATTCGCAGCCCAATCTTTGCCATAACGTAATACAATCGAAATGCTCAAAAGAACAAGGAAACGAGGCAGATTTAGCTTTAACCACAGTCTGTCGTGTCTTTAACCACATTTCTGTCTGTCTGTAACCACAGTCAAGCATAACAAAGTCTGTTTCTTAAAGCTTATTGAAAACTTCATTCCCTTGGTGTAGAGGGCAAAATGCTGGCCTGGATCAAAAATTTTATCAACCAAAGATTTATTAGGGTTCGTTATGACCAGAGCATGTGCCTTTTTAAACAGACAAAATCTGGTCTCCCTCAGGACGCTGTCATAAGCCCCTTATTATTTCATATTTATAAAAACGATTTGCCTGATATTCTGATGTCTGACCCTGCAGTTAAGACTACACTGTTCGCTAACGATCTAGTCTTCTGGAGCTCTGCTCCAAAGAATCGACAGCAAAGCCTGAATGTTAATCTCAATGATTCCTTGGGAAGATTGGAACTTTGGTGCAGGAATAATAACAAGACCTTTAAACTTAGAAAAAACTAATTGCCACTTTTTACCTTGAACAGACAGCAAGTTTTATCCCACCTTCTTTATCACGGTAAAGTAATCTCTATTATCAATAATGGTACCTATTTGGAACGCAAACTTGGTTCACGTCTGAATTGGAATGAACATATTTCTTATAGATATATGAACATATTTCTTCCATCAGCTTTAGTAACAATTGTTAGCGGAGGCGCAACAACAGCGACATGAAATTAAGATGGGCAAATGGATTTCAAAATTGAAATTGTGTAGAATTATAAATATTTAATTTTTGATTAATAATTCTACACAATTTCAATTTTGAATTCACGTTAACCGTCTTAATTTCACGTCTCTGCTGTTGTGAAACACAAAAATAAATTCCTTGCTTAGAATATATAATAGCCACTGACAGCTGGAAAGCAGCAAGGGGGATGTGAACCCAAGATGGATGCTATAAGCGGATGTCGTAATACAAATGCCCTGAGTGAAGAGTTTTTTGAAACATTATGTTGGCAGTGACCTTGTTCTTGTTTTGAAGGCCGAGTAAATAAAATTTCTCGAGATCGGAATAAAAGTGTTTGTGCATGAATTATACACGCACACACAAATGGGAACTGAAGTAAATCTGCATTTATTGCTTTTAAATCGTTCTCTTGTTAATTAAAAAGTGAATAAATTTGAAAGAAAAACTAAATATTTTACTCTTTGCTGAACGACAACGCATTTCTGCATGGAAGATGAAAAATGTTTTAACTCTGGGAATGACAAAAAATTTCTCTTCTTTTCTCAGATATATTAATATACAACTTTTTTCAGAGAGGCAACACACTTCTTTTATATCACGGCGTTTTCTGATTAAAATTTGAAACATAAATATCTCATGCTTTGCAGAGTGGTGACACAAAGCTTCGCTGGGTTTTTAATCAAAAGTTCATTAGATTAAAGTTAAATAAATAAATATATGTATATATATAAAGAATGCGGACCTCGCGAGGTAGTTTCTGGGAAATTTTATGTAGACACTGACTTTCTCATTGTTTAGAAGGTCAAGTGAGACAAATGTAATCGAGATCGAAATAAAGCAGTAGATTTGTATGAAAAAATAAACACACGGACATTCTTCTTTATATATATAGATTGTAATTGTAATTTACGATATATACTTTTTAAAAATGTATATATTTATTTTAGTTCATGAAAATTCCTGAGCGGGGCTTATCTTTTACGCAATCAGTTGCAAAGGATTTTTCTCCTACCTTAAAATTGTTGGTTTTTGGAAAGTGGTTTCTGAAACTTTACAGTGAAATCATGCTGAATATTTCTCATTGAATTTTCTGCATGGGGTCGCTTATGAGCCCACGTGCTCATTACGATCCGCTCCTCCATGGTGGACTCATCAGCCTTGATTTAGATGTATATGAGCACCTGCAACAATAAGAAACAACAATTCATTAACATCAATCTAATACATAGGAGTTAACGGGACTTTGCGATCACTCCGTAGATTAAATAATTCTATTTGAATAATTCAGCTATAGTTTTGGGTCGTGAATAATAAAAGCATGGGGCGCCAAAGATAAATTAAAAAGGATAATGTCTTATACATTGGACAATGCAATTGAATGAAATCAGTTTTATAATTTTTGTGGGGCAGGAAAGTGTCCTTTATTCTATTCTTACGAACGAATGTCACTCAAAAACATTGTTAAATTGCATTCGATAGCGGTCAAAATAGATTTTTTCGTTGAAATATGATACCCGAAATTTTTCGCGATTACAATACTTCCTTTTTACTTCGTTCAAAGACGTAAAAAAGTACGGTACACAACTAGAAATTATAGCAGTCACATATACAAAATTTAACAACGGACGGCTAAATGCTTTTGAGTTATGCGAGATACGTATGTACAGACGTCACGAAAAAAAAATCCATTTTAAATGTGCGTTTTGGAATAAAATTCCTTTATTCTGTCTGTACGTTTAGGCATCAAGCAAAAAAATAATCAAAATGTATTCGGAACAGTCAAAATGAATGAGTCTGAAGAGACTTTTTCCTGGCGTCTGTCGTACGAATGTATGTATGTATCTCACATAACTCAAAAACGAGTAGCCTCAATACGTTGGAATTTTGTTATATAGGACTGCTAGAACATGTAGATGTGCACCGCCTATTTTGGTTGCAAAATAGGCCAAAAGTATAACCAAAAGCGTAACCAAAAGTACATAAATTTATGTATATGCATATCCACTCTGTTAACCAGCTTCCAGTGAGCTCAGTTTTGTATACTTATATGTCTGTTAATTGTGCATTTTTTGCTTTAATTATGCTGTTCTTATCTTCCGTTTAAGGTTTTTATGCCTTTAGTAAATCTGCATGCAACATTTGTAGAATTATCAACAATTTGAAAGTGTTTAAGTGTGGCTAAGCCTAATCATTTTTTTCTCGGCGGACATATTTGTTTACCTTTGAAACTTAGGAGAGTATTGGATTTGTTGCAAATCTAGAGAAACTAAGCTTTGCAATAACAAAAATAACTCCTTCTTTTATTATTGCGAATAAAATTATGCTTAATCCATTCTGGAATTTATTCGAGGAAATATGTGTTTAAGATTTACTTCGAAATTTTTAATGTAGATATTTTGAGTTTTTATGTATTTTTGCCTTGTCGCGAAGTGCGAACTGAATGAATTGAATGAGAAATACAGAATCGTCTGTGAAAAACTGTTTCTTTTCTGTTGTTGTTTGTTTGTTTGCTTGATTTCTTTTACACATCGTTTTAGATTTATTATAGTCTTTGAACAGAACATGTGGCACCGATTAGATAATGCTTCAGATGATATACATAACATTTGTACATTCTGATGAGTTATAAAATGAATGAGATGTAACGCTGTTAAGTGAAGCTAGCGCCAGAGTGTCGCTGTGGTAAACAAATATAGTGAATTTTAGAGTCGTTATTCTATTGTGGTTTATGCACTATCGATGAAGTAGATTTAATTCAATCCAATAAGTTTAAATGAAATGCAAAATACGTATAGTTTAATATTCCGTACAAGGAAGTCATGTGGTGTACACATGTACACATCAGATTTTTTTAAAATTGGAATCTGCAGTACCAAAAATATAGATATATGTTCCCACCATTCTTACCCGGTCTTTATTTTTCCAGTCGTTGGGCGTAGTCATATACTTTCAATTAAATCAGTTACTTGTTTTAACTATTCATTTTTTTTTCAAAGTAAAAAAAAGGAAGTCTTGAACAAATAACGAAATCTATCTTTTAATAGGGTCTCTCGACTCTTATATTTGGGATAGTTTTATACTTCTTTTGTAAAAAATAAAAGTGTAAGAAGTTTGTTCCCGCACGCGAAAATGAATCAGGATATTTAATTTCAAAATTTGGGATTTTGGTGTCATTTTCAACTTGCTTTCAGCAATCTGTTAACTAAGTTGGAATAATTAGAGGAAATAAGTTTAAATAAAGTGTAGCCCAAAATGTGTGTAATTTAATGGGCTGCATAGGAGAGTCATGTGGTGCTCGTATCGAATTTTACTTTCACGTACGAAGTAAAGGAAGTATTGTTATAATGAAAATTTCCGGGTATCATAATTTAACGAAAATATCCATTTTGACAGCTATCAAATGCAATTGAACCATGTGTTTGCCTGACATCTATACGTAAGTACAGAATAAAGGACTCATTTTCCCAAAACGGGCTGCAAAAAGGATTTAAAATGGCTTTATAATAGATATTTTCCTGACGTTTGTACGTATTTGTGCACTCATCTCGCAGAACTCAAAAACGAGTAGTTTCAGAAATTTGAAATTTTGTATATACGACTGATATAACATGTAGCAGTATATCTTCCTTTTTGGTTGCAATCGGCCGCACCAACAGTATATAAATATATATATATATATATACCCATTCTGTTACTCGAAAACGTGAGCTCATTTTTTTTAAAATTCTTACATGTTGGTAAATTTTGCATTTTTGAATTAAAATGACTGAATTATATGGTTCTTAATCTTCCGGTTAAGGTATTTTGTGCCTTTAGTTAATTTGCATGCAATAGTTGTAGAATTATCAACAATTTAAAAGTTGTTTAATTGCAGCTAAGCCTAATTTTTCGAGAAATTCTGAGTATCATATTTCAACGAAAATATCCATTTTGACCGCTATCGATTGCAATTTAACAATGTTTTTGGGTGACATCTGTATGTAAGGACATCCCCCCCGGGGTTGACTCAGGAGAATTCCTGGGAAGTACTGGCTAGGATCTGTACTTAGGCAGTCTCAACCACGGGGGCATATAAGTTGGCTTCACAGGACTAGAGCCCGAGTTTATTCTCAGGTTGGTTCAGGCTTGGCAGGGACCGTACTGGTACTGTCGTGTCCGTTCCTTTGGCTGTGTGTGGAGCTAGATCGGAGATCACCGACCAAGTCGCCGGGGATTTGGCCCTCATAGTTTCGATACGGGGACTACGTGTCCCATTGCCTTTCATAGGGCCGGGACGGGACTGTGGGGTCTGCGTCGTCGGCGAGGAGGTCTCAGGAGCTTGGATAGTTCCCCTCGAAAGACAGCCCCAGGACGAGGGTCCAACTCTTGCGTTCTGTATGTAAGGACAGAACAAAGAAGTCTTTTTTCCCAAAACGAATTATAAAACTGATTTAAAATGGGTTCATAAGACAGTTTTTCGTATCGTCTGTACGTACGTACACACGTATGTATCTCGGATAACTCAAAAACGAGTAGGCTGAGAACGTTGAAATTTGTGTATAACATGTAGCTATAACATGTAGCTGAGCACCTCCGTTTTTGGTTGCAATCGGCCTCACCAAAAGTATATAAATATGCGATTAAAGATTTTTCTTAGCAGATTTTTATGTTTTTAAAGCAAAAGAGGTGTAGTAATTATGAATCTAAAATACTAATTTAAAATACTTATTAAAATTCTGACAAAAAAAGATGCTTTTCATTCATGGTTTTAAAATGAATTTCTGTTCTTTGGAGATGGTATACAGAAAGCTTTCTTGTAGCGAATTATTGGTTTATTGTTTTGCAGCTTTAACGCAAGTCATACTTCACAGCGCAACGGTCATAACGCAATTCACTTTCAATTACTTTTATTTTGAATTTAGTAACATGCAGTAACAGATTGGGTATACACTCTGTTACTCGGATCCATGAGCTCAGTTTTTTTTATTGGTATTTATTTTAAGTTGGTAAATTGTGCATTTTTTGCTTTAAAAATGATTGAATTGTGTTGCTCTTATCTTCCGGTTAAAGTTTTTATGCCTTTAGTTAATCTGCATGCAAAAGTTAAGATACAATAACACGCGGAACAAATATTAATTTAGAAGTCAAATAACGAAAATTAGCGTTATATTTTCACAGGACTAGTTTCGATGGTTTTACGGAACCATCATCCTGAGCTGCAAAAGCGAAAATGAACGAAATAAATTATAATGATTAGATAAGGTAGGATTAGAAAGCTACTGGCGAAAGCTACTACTACTACTAGACAAGCTACTGGCGCCATCTGTTGATGAAACCAGAACTAAAACATAATTTCTTTAAAGGCTAAAGGCAAAGATGGATTGGTTTTAGGGTCGTTAACTAGAACAGAAAGATTTTTTTGAATGAGAAATACCTCTAGAAAATCCAGTTCACCAATGGAAGATGTTTTTGAATAATTTTGGCAGCAGAAAAATTGTGCAAGTGTGATTTTAGGACCAACAATGTTGTGCAACAGAAGTCTTCTGTGTTTCCTTTTTTCTAATATATGGCTCATGTTCCTTAACTCGAAATTTTAAGGCTGTCTTAGTTTGGCCAATGTAAATTAAACCACTCTGGCAAGGAATCTGATTATATAATTCATTCTAACACGGATATTATCATTTCAAAGGCCAACAAAGGTGGCCAGATAGTCGTCATGGATAAAAACACTTACATCGATGGTGTCACTAAACTCTTAAACGAAGGACCACGTAATCCGATCCTTAAAGATCCTTCACCTTCGGACCGGTCAAAATAAAAACTGCGATCAAAACTTCATAAATCCTTTCAAGCAACTTAAAACATTCGCTTATCCCATCTGTTGTTAATTGTGCCAAATTATATGCTGTTCCCCAAATTCATAAAAGCGGTATTTCTTTCCTCCCTTATGTATCAGATTTAGGTACTGCGTCGCATCCGTTAGCTAAATATTTAGTTTCTAGATTTTCAACTCTATTAGACAATAACATTTATACCATAAAAAATTCAATAGAGTTTGTAAAAAAGGTTAAAAACATTTCTCCTAGAAATTTACTCATGGTTTCTTTTGATGTAAAATAATTATTCACCAATGTTCCAGTGGAGGGTGCATTAAGATGTCTAGAAACCAGACTTCGCGAATTTCATTTCTCTTGCATCGAAATTGATGAGCTAATTTCTCTCGCTCAACTCTGTTTGAAACAAACGCATTTTGTTTTCCAAAATAAATATTACAAGCAAACTTAGGGATTAGCCATGGGAAGCACTCTCAGTCCCATCCTGGCTGATATTTACATGCATTATTATGAATCAAAATTGTTTGAAACTTTAATAAACTTCCCGGTATGGTTCCGCTATGTAGACGATACTTTTACCCTGTTTGAAGGTCATAAAGATGATTTAATTAAAGTTCTTTCAACAATGAATTCCATTAATCATGCTATTCAGTTCACTTTTGAACTTGAGACTTGCAATTCTCTTCCGTTTCTCGACATTCTGGTCCCAGTCCCACGTAACACATCCAACTTCAGTACTACGGTTTACCGTAAAACCTTCATCGGTTTGCCTTCCACCACACTTGAAATCATGTCATCCGACTAAACAAAAGTTACCTTCATTTTATTCCTATGTTTTCCGCGCTCTTCCAAGTTTGCTCTTCCATACTATCCCTCGATGAAGAACTAAATTATTTAAAAGCAATAGCTATTGACTTTTCACCCAGCATTATTAATCAAGCAGTTAAAAAATTCTCATTTCAACACACCGAAAGGCAGACTCTTGTTTTAGGAGACTTCTGTTGTCATGTCCTTGTTTCCATCAGTTAGTTAGCAATAAAGTTAAACGTATTTTACAAAAATTTAACTTTCGGGTCGTTTATTCTCCCATCAATAAAATTCCGTGTTCCATACTCAAGGACCCCATTCCGGATATGAATTCCTGGGGTATTTACAGGATTCCTTGCCAGTGGGGTTTAATTTACATTGGGCAAACTAAGAGAGCCTTAAAATTTCACGTGAAGGAATGTGAGGCATATGCTAGAAAAAAGAAAACACAGAAGTCTTCTGTTACCCAAAATTGTTGGTTCGAAAATCACACTTTCAGTTTTTCTGCTGCCAAAATTATTTAAAAAACATCTTCCATTGGTGAATTGGATTTTCTAGAGGCATTTCACATTCAAAAAGTCTTTCTGTTCTAGTTAACGACCCTAATTCCACTCCATATTTGCCTTCAGCCTTTAAAGAAATTATGTTTTAGTTCTGGTTTCATCAACAGATGGCGCCAGTAGCTTTTCTCCTGTCCAGGCTTTCTAATCTTATCTTATCTAATCCTTATATCTTATCTCGTTCATTTGCGCTTTTGCAGCTCAGGATGATGGTTCGGTAAAAGCATCGAAACTATTCCTGTGAAAATATAACGCTAATTTTCGTTGTTTGTCTTCTAAATTAATTTAAAATTTGTTTATGAGCGGCTAAGCCTAATTTTTTACTATAACAGCCACATTTGGTTACATTTGAAACCTAGCAGAATGGTGAATTAATTCTTTCTGCACCTTCAGTGTCATTTTGCCGAATGGGACGAAAAGGGAACTTTTAGTTTTATGCACCAAAAAATCTGCCTTCTTGCCTGATGGCCGACTGGCTTGTTTTTGCATAGAAACTGTAATTTTAATTGTAAAAATTGTTTTTTTAATCGTTTTAACTGTACTTGGTGTTTTATCTTTTCCTATAGCTTTCAATTTTTAATGAAAATATTTTGAGTTTTTATGTATTTTTGCCTTGACCAGAAGTGAAAACCGAATTAATTGTGCCACCCACCGCCAGAGTGTTGCTGTTGTAAATCAATGTAGTGAATTTTAAAGAGTGCGTTCGTTCTATTGTGGTTTATGCCCTATCGACAAAGTAGATTAAATTCAATTTAAGAAGTTAAATGAAATACAGGAAAAAATTCGTTTAATTTAATATTCCGGACAAGGAAGTCATGTGATGAATTCATCAGTTTTTATTTATCATAGCGGCCACATTTGTTTACATTTAAAATTTAGCAGAATAGTGAGTGAAGTCAGTTTGTACACCTTTAGTGTCTTTTTGTTACTGGGACCAAAAGTAAACTTTTAATTTTGTGCACCGAAAAATGTGTCTTCTTGCCCGCTGGCCGAATTCCATGTTTTTGCCAACCTCCTAACAGAAGAGGTGTTCTGTTAGGAGGTGTTGGTTTTTGCGTAAGCCCAAAGGGACAATTTGCCCAGAAGGGCTATCAATTTCGTTTTAGCATTTTGCATCGATTCACTTTTGAAATTGTTGAAAATAAAATCATAATGTGATGTCTCGCAATCGTGCGTTTACAATCGTCTGATATCTGTTTCCCGGCGGGCTTTGTGACAAATGTTTATGTAAAAAAATATTTAGAATTCGGAATGCAACAGATATTTTTTCTTTATTGGATGGTTTTTTCTCTACTCTTTTTCTTGGATTACTGGATTAATATACTTGGGTTATATTTTAGTCTAATATGTTTATGCATGAGATGTGTTATGAATAGAAATAAGAAAAACTTGGCAAACATGGCCTTCAAACGAGAATCATGTTTATTCTTTAGTGTGATATAATAATATCTTTTTTGTGATATTTTTATTGAATTCAATTTTACGGTTTAAATGCGAACATGATATTTAATAAATAAAGGTAACATATAAAACGTTAAAAAAAGCCCTTTAGAGCGTAATATAAAATCTGAAAGATTTCCGATTTTTTTCTTTTCATATATTTTTTATATTTTCCAATTATTAATAAAGATATTTTGAGGCTTTTATATATTTCTGCCTTGTTGCGAAGTGAAAGCTGAATTAATTGAATGAGAAATATATCTAATGAAATTCGAGGAAATAAGTTTAAATGAAATGTAGGAAAAAGTGCGTATCATTTAATATTCCGTACAAGTAAGTCATATGGGGTACACATAAAATTTTTTGTCTTACTGGTGATGGTGTTGTTCTTTTTAACTGATTTATATATTCAAACATGTATAATATTTAATGTTGTAACCTTGTTTTACTTTTGGAATAAACCATTAGACATTGTATTAGTGAAGCATGCCGCATTAAACGGCAGATTTCAGGAAATTGTTCTAAACAACACGAATTTTTTTGTTATGACTAGGAGATGAAATAACTTATATCGGAGAAGAGAAACTATCATTTTTTGATAAGTTTACTTTTTTTTTGATTATGGCAAAGTATAGGTTTATACGCCGAAGGCCCGTTTAAAATTTAAACTAGCACCCAGAATTTCAAGCCCAAGAAACGTTAAACGTGGGAGGGGGAAGCCAGAGAAAAAAGATACTCACTTTTTTTTAGGCTAAACTGAGTATCTACGCATTTATTGTATGAAACTAATAAACAACTTAGACGGTAACATTATTCAAAATTTCAAGAGTTAAACATTTTCTCAGTATATGAAACAAACGCTGTTAAAAAAGATGTCAAGTGAGTACAGGCATTACTTGGCTTCAATGTTCCGCTAGTGTGAACGGTTTGGTTTATTAGATTATGGCCAACCCGTTCGCCGGGATTTGAGCCGCGGATCGAATTATTGGTGCTCAGCGACTTTACCGCTTGGCCACTGGTGTGTCTTTAGGGAAGACTTATCTTCATGGGGGATTTTCCAAGGGAAACTGACTCGTATAAACGTTACGCACAGGGATAACTACGAAAAACGTTCATGCAGCCAGTCCGTTTGCCTGAATTTATATCTGGATCGAACTACCGGCATTCGCGTCTTGACCCCTCTCCACTACTGGAGGACTGTTGCTTGATAAATTTGTGTTTTAGATTTAATTGCCAACTTAAAATTTCTTCCAAGTAAGGCATACATGCTGATAAACATACTATTTGGTTTCCAAGTGATGTAATCAATATATTTCTAAATTATAATTTGCTTTTCTACCAGGAATTACTCTTCAATATTTAACTACGTTTCGAAATTAAATGCCTCGGTTAATGATTTTAATTCGATTACTAATATTTGAGTTGCATTTGTGTCTTTTTTAACCTCTTGAGACCCGAGAAGTAATTCCTCAATATTTTTATCTGATTTTTTATGAGTATACTTAAAATGGAACAGTTAAAAAGAAAAAAAAACATAAAAAGAACATTTTGAAAATTTTAATTATGTTAATTAAATGGTACCCAAATGGGTATCTTGGAACTACATGCATATAATGTTATTATAATGAAGTAAAGAGTTACATCAATGTATATAGTTTTTTAAACAGCTATTTGTTATGGAATTCAAAAAAGCAGTTCCCGTTTTGTAGGCATAGATAAAAATCACATTTAATACATCTGACTCTTGATTTACCTGGGCATCCTGGCAAGCGGCATTTCATTTGATTTGCTCTTTTTACATGTTCAGGAAAATGGCCAATTCTGTCATACCGTACATCCTTCACGAGCAAAGGAACAATGTGTTGATTTTTGTTATGTTGAGCTCTTTCCTGTATGGTTTCTTCAGAAACTTCTGCTTTTATCAAGCTCTCGGCTATTACAAGCTTGAAATCTATCAAATGAAGTCTATTTTTTGGAGGAACTTCACATTGTTTACAATGACGAATATACATAATACAGGCATTGCAGGTCGCCATATTCAAAAAATGTGCAAAGACACGCATTGTCCATTTTTCTGTTCGTATGGATATCCGGTAATATGAGATTAGTCTGTCCATCATATCAACACCTCCCATGTAAGTGTTATACGCCCTTACAATAGCAGGTTGTCTGACATCTACTCGCTGCCTTTGTTCTTTTGCCCACCTCTTGCAGCTGCTTTCAGGTTTGATACCAAATGCACTTGACAAAAGATGTACAGATTTCTTGTCTTTCCATTTAAGAATACAAGCTTTTCCATCCTCACGTTTTCGACAAACTGATGAACCTCTCTCCATATCGGTATTTTTGGGAAAGCTTCTGGCGACACCATCAGTAGGATTGGTCATTACAGTGCCAGTGAGATATATGTTTCTACTTAGAAGGTAATCGAAAATTGATAGTCCTGTAAAATACCTGTCAGTAAATAAATGGATTGCTTTTGTTGCTGGTATAGTACTAACCAAATGTTTCACAACTGCTCCTCCCAAACCATATAATTGCTGGTCTTCAACTGGAACTGTATCAGCTCCTGTGTAAATCAAAAAATCCAAAACAAGCCCATCGGGTGCAGCAAGTACAAAAATTTTTAATCCGACAGGGTTTGGCTTTGATGGTAAGTACTGTCTCATAGGGCATCTACCGGAAAATGGCATCATTTGTTTATCAATTGACAGACATTCTGTCCGAGGTAGTTTTAAACAGGCATTTCTAAAATTGGCCGAACTAAAAACATTTTATCTTTTTTCTGACTTTCCGTTACTTTGTTCTTATCTACAAAATGCAATTCCTTAATTCAAAAAATCTGTTACGACGCATGTTTTCTGTAATTGTAGGTACATTGCATGTTTTTGACGAATACATCCTTACTTGAGACATTTGCAATACTCCCATTATTAAATGTATTCCAGCAAAAGTTTTTATCTCATTTATATCCGTACTGGTGTAACGTTCTCCTTTTTTTTCAAAAGCATACAAATTTGTCTGCTCTGCACATTCTTTCCAAAAATTTTCAGGAAAGAAATGATTAAAATATTCTTTAGGAGATAAAATTTCACCTTGAAAGCCAATATCTTTAAATTCGACAGGCAAGTCATCCAGATTACAATTTATAAATCTGTAAAAGAAAAAATACATATATAATAAATGAAATTCAAGGAAAAATTTTAATTGCCTCAATGATAATTATATTTAACAATTGTGAAGTCAATTTTTGTACCATCAAAAATACTTACTCAGAATTATCCCATTTCGTTTTGTTTCTCTTTCGTTTTAGTCCTGCTTTTGATGTCGAAGGCTGTTCAATTTCTTCAGATGTTAGAATGTTTCCATTTTCTCCACATGTTAGAAGGACTTTCATTTTCTTCAGATGTTAGAATGTTTCCATTTTCTCCACATGTTAGAAGGACTTTCATTTTCTTCAGATGTTAGAATGTTTCCATTTTCTCCACATGTTAGAATGCCTTCATTTTCCAGATGTTCAAAATCAGTATCACTTTCCAGAATGTTTTCAAGTCTGGATCATCAATATCAGAAAGTTCCCCATCACTTTGTTCAAGCAATACTTTGATTTCTTCATCTGTCAAATATTTTACTGAAAAAAAAAAAAAAAAACGAAAACAACATTTAGCATCATCGTATCCAACTGGGTACTTTTATTTCTAAGTGATAAAAATCGTAAACAACAACAAAGTAATTTTACAAAAATGCATGCAGAATAAAGCTTATAGGCTTCTTAGTTGAAAAAGTGACTAAAAACTTAATAATTATAATCATTAATATTAAAAAAATGAATCATCTTACCTCTAGTCGGTCGAGACGCCATTTTCTCCTGTTTCTTGATTTTAAAGCTGTATAACACATTTTACCATCAGTATGGTGCTGCCCTCTCTTCGAGGGCAAAAAGATCAAGTTTTTCCCAATTGGGTACTTTTGGATTTAAGTCGAATAAACCTTTATTATTGGAGTAAATGCTAGTGTACTAAAGACCCCAATTGGGTACCAAGGGTCCCAAGAGGATAAATGAGAGTATTATATTTATATGTATTGATTTTTATTTTCTATATTGCGCATTATTTATGTACAATCTTAACAGCAAGATGAAGTTTATGTATTCCAAACTGTACGTTAAGAGACTTATAATGACTGTGTCTTCTGCATATTTAACAATTTTGCTATTTAGTGGGTTCGATAGATATTTGTTGAAACTATTGAAGAGACCTTGCGAAATAGAACCCTGTGATAATCTTGAATTTCTTAATTTCGGATCAAAAAGGACTTTTGTCTCTAATTTTAACTCACATATTGATAAATTTTTGGGCTAATTTGAAGAATATAATGTATTATTAACTATATTTTATCTTTATAAAATTTGAGTTTTCCTATGTGTGTATTAAAACTACTGCGAGAATTTATGGATAAAGTGATAAAACTGAGAAATGTTTAAAATATAAAATGATGTAAAATTTACAGTCACATTTATTATTAAATTCAGTATTGAATATATTGTATACCACTTTAAAAAATAATGCTTAGACACAAAATTTTCAATGTTCATTTTTAATTTCTAATAACTTTCCTGGTCAAAAACTCCTTATGTTTAAAATTTCCATTTAATATTTTTTTGTTGAGGCGGTGAGAAGTTTCTAACATTTTCACAAGTTACTTCAGTTCACTATTTAAACTCTGATTTAATTCTTCTTCCCCAGCTTGCAAAACTCTTATTTCTTTATTTTGGAATCATTTTAATTTCGTTTTCGTTTAATAGATGGCGCTCGACTACTGTTTTCTTCTTTTTTATTTTATTTTTGTATTTAATTGTCGTATTTATAGAATATGGACAGAATATTTACATTCAGAGAAAAAGCGACCAGTTTCAGCCTCTCCCGAAGTTATTTGTCTGTAAATTTTGAATCGAAATTTAGTTAGCTCTTCCATAAAATTTAAAGTAATACAAATAAATGTTAATTTTGTCTAATTTTAATTTAAAATGGCAAACTTTTCTTTTATATATATTTACTAGAGTATAATTCAACAGTCAGAAGACACTGAAAATAGCGTAGTTTCCTCAAAACAAAAATTTTATTTTAATATTATTTTGACTATCTGTTGTTGTTTCAATTATTTGACGTTAGATGGCAGCATAGTACCTTACTGAAACTTATCGAGCTGTTCTAAGAACTGCTTCTGCAAAAAAGAGTAAGAGTAAGAAAGAGGTAAGAGTTCTCGGTAAGAGGAGTTAGTTAAACGAATACTTCCTAAATTTAAGGCTGCTGCAGTGCTTTTTTAAATTTTGAATATGGAATATTATTTCGAGACATGAAATCATTTACAGTTTTCATCTTAATACTTGAGATAGATGAAATTTTCATTAAAAGAAAATTATTAGCAGCCCGAAAGAGTTTTTTTATATAAAATTCCGAATTTTGTGTCAAAAGGTGTTAACTTTTATAAAGCATGAACAGAATAATCTTTTATACAGCAACAATGCAGAATAACTTAAAAAAGACAATTTATTATAATTTTTTATACAAATATTTATGTACTATCAATCATTCTTTTATACTGTTTAAAACAATACCTGTTCTGCCCAATTTAATTTGGTTGTTTGTGGGAAACTGCACAGGAATTATTTGCGTTTAAAAGCATGAAAACCCTCATGGAGGGCTTGCTAAGAGAAACTCCCTTGAATTTTTGTTACGCAACATAAAAACATTGAACTGAATTTCTGAATTGCCTTCTCTATTTCTAGACTTAAATTTTAAAAATTCTAGCACTCTTTTAAACTTGGGTAGGGAAGGGCTGAAAGGAGCTACGAAAGAAGGAGCCTAGAAATTTTCTTGAATTCGTTGTTAATTATACATGGCACATATAAAAATTAACCTTTGTTCATTAGAAGAAATTTAAAAAAAAAATATTATATTAGAAAAGGCGAATGTGCGTGCCGTAGACGCAGTCACGTGATCAATTTTCACGTTTACAGAGCGTTAAAATGTTGCCTTTTTACTTCCTTGTACGAAGTAAAGGAAGCATTGTAATCGCGAAAATTTTGAGCTTTCATATTTCAACGAAAATAACCATTTTGACCGCTATCGAATGCAATTTAACGATGTAACATGTGTACCTAAGGACAGAATAAAAGAAACTTTCCAAAACGGTTTGCAAAGAGGGTTTAAAATGGATTCAGGTGAGACTTTTCCGTGATGTCTGTACCTACGTACCTACATATATACGTATGAATGTATCTCGCATAACTCAAAAACGAGTAGCCTCAGAACATTGAAATTTTGTATATAGGACTACTATCACATGTAGATGTGCACCTCCCTTTTTGGTTGCAATCGGCCACACCAAAAGTATACAAATGGATATATGTACCCACTCTGTTACTTGGCTCAGTGAGTTCATTTTTTTTCTTCTTATATGTTGCATTTTTTTTTCTTTAAAAATGATTCAGTTATGTTGTTCTTATCTTCCGGTTAAGATTTTTATGCCGTTAGTAAATCTGCATGCAACATTTGTAGAATTATCAGCAATTTTAAAATTGGGATAAGCCTAATTACTTTTACCATAGTAGCCATATTTGTTTATATTTGCAACTTAGCAGAACAGTGGATTTGTTGCCAATCTAGAGAAACTAAACAACAAAGATAACGCCTTCTTTTATTATTGCGAATTAAATCATGCTTAATCAATTCTGGAATTTATCCGAGGAAAATAAATCTTTAAGATTTACTTCGTAATTTTTAATATAGATATTTTAAGTTTTTATACATTTTCCCCTTCTCGTGAAGTTAGAATTGTATTAATTGAATGAGAAATACTGAAATCATCTGTGAAAAAACTGTTTTTTTTTTTTTTTTTTTTTGTTTGTTTCTTTTATACATCGCTTTAGATTTATTATAGTATTTTAATAGAAATGTGTCAACGCTTGGATTATTCTTCAGATGATATAATTTTTGGGCATTCTGAGTTATAAAATGAACGAGATGTAACGCTTTTAAATGAACCCATCGCCAGATTGTCGCTATGGTAAACGAATATAGTGAATTTTAAAGAGTGTATATGTTCTATTGTGGTTTATGCACTATCGAAGAAGTAGATTTAATTCAATTCAATAAATTTAAATGAAATGCAGGAAAAAAATGTGTATAATTTAATACTCCGTACAAGGAAGTCTGGTGGTGTACACATAATATTTTTTTTTATTAAATATCACGTTCTTCGCACTTAAACCATATAAAACGTAATCCAATAGCAAAATTACAAAATATTTAAAAGGAGCGTATCTTTAGAATTTCTGATAGACAGTTTCGCGCCCTGGAGATAAAAATGTTTTTTTTTCCGTTCAGTGTTGCCACTGCTCGCTTTGAAATCGTTGAGTTTTTTTAATAAAAAATTCGTTAAACTTTTGCAGAATATGAAATAAATAATAAAACAAAGTCGAAATTTAAAATTCGGGCTTCCAGGTGCCCATGTTTGGGTGGAGGATTACGTTATTCAAAATTTGATGGCTCTAGGTACCATTGTTTTTTCACAACGAGAGAAACATACATACATTCATGCAGATTCTTCCTTATTTAATTTCTTTAAATATAATACAGGACGATAATATTTGGTGGCAAGCATTTAGAAAATGATATGCCGTTTATAATGAACCGAAGCAAAATACCGTTTGGAGACTAATAACCCTTCTGGCTAACGGTCCTTTGGTCTAAAAAGAAAAAAAGAAAATAACAACAAAATTTAGAATGTTAGAATTAAAATTATTCTAAAAAAGTACACGCAGGATTTAAATTTATTTCTTTATGTGTATTTTTGACTTTTTTTTTTAGTTATTTGTTTGTATCCGAACGGAGGCAAAATAAGGGAATGGGAAGGCGGCAATAGCTTTAACTACGCACTGAACTTTCTGCATTATTCTACTAGGCATCTTACCAACATAAAGTATGTCCTGTGGTCCTGTATATATTGCTTCCGTGACTTTGAAATGTGGACTGTGCGTTCTAGAGTCATAATAGCTTTTCAGCGGATATCATTATTATAATTTATAAATTGCATTTCTAGTATCACATAGTTTGGAGTTCTGTAATATAAGTTTACTTATTTGTAAAAATTTCAATTAAAATTTCAGCTATGGATTTTATTTTGTTGATTATTAATATTATTATAATTTTTTTAATGGCGGGCTCAAGCCGTCCGCAAATGTTAGCCATTACTCAGGCGGAGTTAATTTTATTACGAAGGCACTTAGTAGGTGGGCCACCGTTGCTTCCTATAAGGGGACGGAAGCATACATCCGTGCTTTCTCTGGGATTCGAACCGGGGCCTTTCAGTACCACAGTCAGAGTTGCTAACCACTCTCCCTTTTGGGCGGTCTTTACTTTGTTGATTAAGTGTAGATATCTTATTAAGGTTCTAATTTTTTATGCAAACTGGTTCCACTGCGTTAGTGCTAAAAAAAGTTTTAGAAAAAAGTCATCCTAAACAACATTGTTAAAAAATTATAAATTTTTCAGACGAATAGAAATTTAAGACTGTAATTACGGCTGTTTGAAATTTATTTACACGCAAATGAAGATTAAAGTTCATCTATTTTTTTTCCCTCCAAAACGTTTCCACGTCTTGCATTCAGTCTTCAAATTATTTAAAAAAAAATAATCAAGACTTTGTTGTTTGATTTTATTCAAACTATTCGAGTTTTAAATGAATAAATGTGATCAGAGAGAAACTCTATCAACTTCGAAAAATCGGATTTAGGTTGTGGCAACATAAAAAAGAAAGTTTAGAAAGAGAAAAGCATTAAAGCCTTAGAAAATTTTAAGAGGTACACTCTGAGGCAGAGGTTGCTTTCTGAAAACATACTTATGGACAACAAAATGCAGAAAAAACTGCTGCTACCAATATTTAATCTAATCTGAATGCGGGAATTTTTAAGAGAGAAAAAAAAAAGTAAACCATTTATGTAGGGCAAAAACTATTTTGCATGAAATGGCATTTGTGGTTCTCAGCATAACAACAACAACAGCAACGAGGACGACGAACACGATGACAACAACAAGAACAATAATAATGCTATATTCTATATCCTCGCATAAATACCTCGAAGGTTTTGAGACCCAGGAGCTTGAAATTTCGTGAACGAATACTGCCATCTAAGCGCAGTGAATATACTCTTACGAAAATAATGACGTTTTTTACAAATAATGACTTAAAAATATATGAAAATAGTGACAAAAAAAGTGCTACTTTTATTTTCTAGAACTTTTTAGAATTTTCTCCCAATTAAAAATCTAGAACAGATATTTCTAACAGTATCGCGAAAAATTTTAGATAAAGTTTCCATAGAGTTATTATAGAGATATGTGCAGGTATTCGATTGAGATTTCGTTTGACTGAGATTAAGATTGGATTCTATCAAAACTTGTACAGTTTCTAAAGTTCCATATGATAGAAATTTACGTAATATGGATAGAATTAACTAATACAGTTCTACTGAATGTATCAGATTCATTTACAAAAACTTGAGACATAATTCTAAAGAACTGTAAACGAGAACTACCAGCGTTTAGCGACTGCACCGCTCGGCCATTTGGTGGGCGGTAACAGTTACAGCCAATATGGGAGGGGGGAGCAAGTTACAGCCAATGTTTTGTCTTTTCAGTTTAAAATGCAATAAGAAGCAAACCATGTTTTTACTGTTCAAAAAATGATGATTTTGCAGTTTGAAATAAGTTGAAATTGAACTTTCAAAATTAATTTTCTCCTTGCGTTTCTGAGTACAGTAACCAACGCAATAATGGTACAACGAACATATTAACTTTTTCGTATTCTTGGAAGCATGCAATATAAAATGTGCAGAAAATAAAGGCTTTTATATACTTTAAGTGTTTTTGATACTCCCTAATAGTTAGAAACTAGTATATTCTTCTTAAAGCTTGAAAAAAAATTCAGCATAAAATTGTTATCTGATAGATTTTCATTCCAACGTATTCCTTTGTGGAAAAAATCCTGCAAGTAACAAAAGAATAACACGTGTTTGAAAAATACCTTACACGCAAGTGTATAATTTATCTTTAAAATTAACTTTCGTATACTACTTAGAAATTCACACACACACACATACACACATACAAATGAAAATTTATAGTCAAGTTATTTTCTCAGTCACTCAAAATGGGACGATAGCCAAGAAATCTTCACTTAAGTTTGATAAGTATCGATGAGTCGATTGATGTTCTTTTGGATATTTTTTTTTCAGTTTCCAGATGATTTCGTGTTCTAGGTGACTTAGTGAATAATGGAAATTTTTTTTTGAAACAAGGTTCTTCAGTTATCACTCATCCAATCGATCAGATCATGATCTTCTTTTGAAACTAGTTCTCACAGTAATTCACGTCAATTTATGCTTTAATGGTTGTCAAACTTATCTCTTTATTTGGTGATAAATTTAAGTTACTGGAACAAAAACATAATATTTCTCATCTGACTGGACACCATAGTTCTGTTGACCATTAATTATTTGTTTGAAATAAATGGGCGATAGGTTTATGATGTCCAGACACATTAAATCCTATAATTTTCTCTTCGTGATTCTGGACGACTAGGTCAGCACATGTTCTGCTTTTAGCTAAAGCTTTGTTATTTAAAATACTAGGAAGCTAGAAGGTTTTCGACTTAATTACAAGGCTTTTGAAAATAATAAATACCAACAATATATTCTGGAGAACAATGAAAGGACTTTCTTCTTCGAAAGAAGCATTAACATGAGTAAAGAATTCTGGGCAATGACACTGTTCATCTTCTTTAGAAGCACATTGGCGGAAGTACCTGATGCCAATCAAGTTAGATTGTGAGTCAAGTATCTAACAACACATAGAACGATACTTCTGTAATCCTTCTCTAACAACGATGCAAAAAATACGATTCATAGTCATACGATTTTCAGTCTGATGCGATATGGAACCCACATAAAATATTTCGATAAAAAAATAAGCTAATTCTCTTTCTTTATATCAGCAATTTTTAATGATTTTCGTCTTTCTAATTAAAGGGTCATAAAAGCTCAAGTTCCACCCAATATTTCACTTATATTCAATTTTTAGTCGATTAAATGTAGCAAAAAAAAATATATCGTAATTGATCAGAAATCAATAACGCGAACAAACAAACAAACAAACATACAAATAGAGATTCTTTAGATGTATAGATTTTGTAAAACTTATAAATTTTTGATTACAAACTCTACGATTTGAAAGTGAGCAGTAGCAACACTTTAGCAACACTTTACAAAATAAAGCATTTTTATTTCCAACGCGCCAGACTGTTGCCACTCGGAAAAAGAGTGCGAAAATTAGTGTTTTCAGAGTTTTTAATTAATATCTCGGCTGACTAAAGTCGTACGAAGATGGGAACAGTCGAAATGGCTTCCCAAGAATTTTTGGAAGCGGGAATAATGTATTTAATGTTTGCAATGCTTGATCTTTGATGTACAACCTCTCGAGAGAACTTTCAGCTTACCGCATATTTTGAGGGTCTCCATGACGCACAGGTACTACACATTTACAAACATCAATGCCTTCTCCAGGATTCTTCTCCTTCGGTACGGCAACTAGAGTCCCCATCCACTATCCCGGTTGGACACATGCAATAATATGTAATGGAAATGCATTTAAATATAAATTCATACTTCAAATAAAAAAATTTTCATGAACCCTTCCCCAAAAAGTCGGATTTAGCCATAAATTGTTCATTTTGACTTTCTGGCAGCAAGCAGCGCATACGTTTGCGTACGACTGAAATATAACTGCTATCACATCGTCTTCTTCCTCTATTAAAGAAATTTTTTCTGTGACCTCTTGAGCAAAATCAGCACGAGACTTTTCTGGTGATGTTTCACCGGGTTTGCAATCGAATTCAGTTATTGAACTGCCATGTTCCTGGTTTGGTTAGGCCGTTGTTTAACTCTCTGTAAAAGGCTATCAATAACTTCAGTTCATATTGAAACTTCCCAGCCTTTTCTTCACTAGGATCATATTTGACAAAATGATTGCCCAGCTTTCTGGCTAGTTCCAGACCTTCTTTTATTAAATCACATTTGGAACTGCATTGTTTGCTTCATTATCACCACGTTCTACAACATAAGGAGTCTCAGGGACAATCTCTAATAATTCATCTTCGTTCAGGGCTTTGTCGTTTTATAATTCATCAATATCTTCAGACGTTAGATTATTGAATCCTTCTCTACCAGCTGTGTGTGCCATTGCATTGATGTTGAGGAATTCTGTCGTATTAGCCGTGATGGTATATTTGCTGCTACATAATTTGTTTGTGCGTGCATGTATTACTATGCAGCAAATAAAAAATGTTTTTCTTAGAATTTAGGTGGAAAAAATCTTAGAAATTGGCTTGTCCCGCTCGTGTCAAATCAAAATGACGCACGTAAAAAGAGAATGAAATATATGTTGGCCCCAAAGGCCTCATAGTCTTGAAATGGGATTTTGTGTCGCATCAATATAAATGCATAGTTTCACTTTTCATTCGAGTCAGTTGCCATTCGGCAACTGACAGGCATCTGTCTATTGTGGATTAACAAACTAAGCTATTTGAGAGTAATAGATGCAGTTCTCAAGAATATTCGTGTCTTGTCTTTGAATCGGATTGATTTAGATAACAAAAATGTAATTAATTGAAGATCTATCCAATTCAAAATATTCAATATTTTCACAGAATGACATTATATATTTTTATTACTTTGTAGAGACATTAGGTATTTTTTGAAAAGTAGAAAAAAAAACTGTTCCCTAATCAGGGGACCCAATGGCCAAATCCTGGTGGTGGAGAATCATCATATACCACCTTTTTTTAGTTCGGGATTCACTGTAGAGACATTAGGTATTTTTTGAAAAGCAGGAGAGATGAAAAATGATCAATGCCCTCGCCGGGACTCGAACCACGAACCTCTCGAATACGCGCCGAGTGTGCTGACCACTACACCCCGAAGGCATGCTAAGAAGGTCGGAGAAATACCTAATAACTTATTTCATATTTTGTAAAAGTTTAATGAATGTTTGGTTAACAAAGTCAACAATTTGAAGGCGAGCAGTGGGAACACTGTAAGAATTATACAATTTTTATCTCCAGCGAGCGAGACTGTATATCGGAAATTCTAAAGATATGCTGTTTCCAAATATTTTGTGATTTTGCTGTTGAACTGAATTTTATGTGACGTAAGTGTGAAAAATGTGATATTTAATAAATAAAGTTAACATTTAAAAAATTAGTAATAAAAAGGCAAAAAATTTTCTCTGTTAGTCATCTTAAAGAAAATTAAATATCAAAATGATGATCTAAGAAAAGACTGAAAAAATATAAAAGTGTATACCAACACATAACACTGCAGATTGGGAACTCTAAATATATGCTACTACGTAGTTTTTAAAAATTTTGTGATTTTTTGTTGAACTGCATATGGCTTAAGTGCGAAGGAAATGATAATTAATAATAAAGCAAAAAAGAGGTTAAAAAGAAAAGGTTAGCTTATAAGGTATTTTCTTCCTCCTTCCAGCATGCCTTTGTGATGTAACGATTAACACACTCGGCGCGTATTCGAGAGGTCCAGGTTCGAGTCCCGGTGAGTGCACTGCTCATTTTTCACGTCTCCTGTTTCAAAACCTAAGGACTCTACAAGCTAGAGTGAGTGTAACAGCAGACTGGTAGACTGCGTTCTCAGCGAGAGTGCAAAAAACCTTAACAATCCCCTTTGAGTGGCCTTTAAAATCTGGAACTTTTCCGATTTTCTTAAAGTTTTTCTGAAGTCGTGTAAAAACTGCGTATAACGAAACTTCACTCCGCCATTTGTGATATATCCTATAAAGTTCATTAATCATACTAAAAATGTACTCCCGTGATATAGTGACATTTCATATTTCAATGATATTCAGTTATTGAGTAATTAAATTTGCAGTTTTACAGGCAAATCGCATTAACTGCTTTAGCAAGGAAATAACCAAGATAATTTTAATTAAATCATGTCGCAAAGTTTTTGGAAGCAAAATTTGAAGCACCAGTAAGTTAGCTGAAGCGAAAATGTTTTGAATGCGTGAGAAAATGAAGCTTTCTCCCTAGGTACTAATTCAAAGAGACTCGGGAAGATTACTGGAATATGTCAAAGCTCACGAACGCTATCTGCGTAGGCAAGTGTTGCCTTCACAGAGGACTTTCTAAGGAAATTGACTCGTATTTACGTTACACATGGGAAAAACACGAAAAACAGACATACAGCCATCCTGTTCGCTTGGGTTTGAGCCCAGGATAAACTACGGATAAGGATATTTTATCTGTTCCCTACGGTCCAATTGGACCGTGACTTGTTCAGTAAAGATTTGTCTAAAAGGCCAGGACTTCGAAGTTCGATAAAGTGAATGCTCCAAACAATAGAAGGGGAAAGAAGGGTGAAGAATTTTGTCTCGATGCAGTGATGGCTTTGAGATGTAGTTCAATGAAAGTTTTAGTATTTTCCATTAAAATATAGTACTTGACAATGTAGAAAAATACTAAATGTCATGTTAACATACAATCATGATTATGAAAAATGAAAAACATGAGCTTGTAGGCGTGGCTTGATGAAGACCAATGCGGTGAGATATAAATCCAAAATAAGTACGTGAAATAGAGAAAGTCCATATCTTTGCAAATGAGATCAAAATGATCGTAAATATAGTAAAAAAAAAAACAATTTTTTGAATAAATTTTTGATTAGATAAGGTAATTATGTACAGTAAGCTGTCTACAACTTCCAGATGGGTATTTTATACGGTAAATGAGGATGAGTAAGATGAGATGAAATGCTAAGAATAACTTTTTAAAGTTGCATTAGTGGAATTAAAGTAAAACTAGAATTCCAAATTTAAATTCGAAAAGTAATCAAAGGCGACTATTTCGACTTCGAGCTTATCCATTATCGATTTTGTTAATTTAAAATTTTCGAAGAATTCCTTAGCTTTTTGTATGTGAACTTTTATCCAAGAGAAAAAGCATGAGTCGTTTTCTTTTTCTGGTTCTTTCTTTTTCTTAAACCAGGCGTTTGAATCTTTGGGATGTTTTGCTCATTAGTATTTATTTAGTAGGGAAGGAAATTCAGAGTATGCAAGACGGAAATTATTTCCTTCAGCTGATTCTTTTTTTGCTTTGGCTGTTTCTATGGCTTTCTGTATATTTTTGGGGTGCTTCGCGCAAACCTTGTATCTTGATACATGATTTCCTCCACAAATGGCGCAAGTCGCTAGCTTTTGATCGTCTTTTATCAGGGTGCAATATGTTTCGTGCTGTTTTGCGCATTTCATGCACCTCGCTGAATAATGACAAAGTTCCCGTGTGTGCCCATATCTTTGTGTGTGGCATTTGTGACATTGCACGGGTCATTTTATGGATTTGTAGGTGGTGATGAAAACATCTTGACCACGGAGTTTTCTGATGTAGGAAACATTTTTGCCTTCTGTTTCTTCTTTACATTCAACT
>KK115399.1:1154-19619 GCA_000611955.2 Stegodyphus mimosarum | reverse complement strand
TTTTTTTTTATTATTACATATATATATATACATATGAGGTGATGAGAAACAGAACATAAATGATAAAAAAAGTGGAAGGAAAACTCAACACATTAGAAATACAAAAACAATTCATAAAAAGTAAAATAAGAAAAAATACATTAAGTTTCCGTAATGAAACTTGGGTTTAAAATGGCCATAGCCTCTTATTCTTGTCAATATCTTTAAAATCATAATTATATATTCTGAGTTCAGTATTATTAAGATTTCTTAATTTTAAATAAAAGCTTCTTGCCAACGTTCTGAGTTGAACAATATTTAGTTCTTCGTGAATTGTATTGTTTCTTATATATCACGTTGAGATCGTGATCTGCCTCAAAACACAGTTCTGTGCAGTCTGTAACTGCTTTCTAATAGTCTTATAAGAGTAAGTCCAGAAACTGGACAGGCATGACCTAACATGGGACGCAAAATGGATTCATAAATGAGTAACTCATTATCGCTAGACAAAACAATGTTTCGAGCAATTAGGGGGCAGAGACTGGCTTTATGCACTCGAAACTACCGGATAAGAATGTAATGATAATGTATGGGGATCCATGCGAGAGAATATGTGATCACACCCCAAGATAAGTTGGCAGGGTTGCACATAAAACTGCGTAATTACATCAATCTTTTTTTTCGGCTGAATAAGATAGCAATGACCTTGTCTGCGTTAACTTGTAATTTCCACTTTTTTGAGCCAGGTCTCCAATGCGTGTATGTGATTCTGAAGGTATTGAATGACTGAACTAAGAAATGCATTTTGTGTAAGGATCACTGGATCCTCAGCATACATTGCTAGTGCCTCAAGTATGTGGGGCCTAAAACAAAGCCAAGAGATGTGCTCCACCACTCTGTAGAGATTGTAAGATGTGGAAAGGTTCTTACGAAATCCAAATTCATGAGAAATGAAGCTGTTGTGGGCATATACATGATCTCCGATTCTTGTAAGAACGGCAGCAACCATTTAGTCAAGTAGAGTAACAGTCTAATTGGTATACACGATCCTGAATCGCTGGCTGATTTATTAGGCTTCAAGATCGATCTTATGGTAGCCGTTTTCCATATCCCAGGAAAGTGTTTCCATTTCAGAATGAGAATGAAGACATACATCTTACCATTTTGTTTGTTACTCTATCTAAGCCAGAGCTTTTCTTGGATCTCAGGTTTTAATGTAGCCAAAAACTTCCGACGGAAGAATTGGAACAATGTTATTTGTGGGTGGGTTTGGTGTGTGTCTACAAGTGGAAGTCGGAGACCACGGGTTCTGCCGCTGAGTCATGACTGCTGTTTATGTAAAACTAAGAATCCAAATTCGAAGCTAAAAGTTCTGATTTCTGTTTTGGTGTAATGGATCCTGTTTGTGCCTTTAAGGGGAGAAATTTTGCTGTTGAATTTTTAATACAGCTCTCCAGACGGAATCATTCCCTGTGAAGTGAGAATTTAAATAACTGGTCCACTTGTTTCACGTCTGTTTGTTTCTGAGAGACTTGACAGTATAATTGAGGTGATTTAGTCGTTGATTATTAGACGAACGTCTGGTGCATTAAGTTGCCTCCTAGAAGCATGCCTTTGTTTCACTAAATTTTCAGTTCAGTACTCCTCTTAGGTTTGAGATTTTTGACATATTTGTTGCATACGTTTGGGCACATATCACAAAAAACAGCGAAGTTTTTAACCAAACTATCAATGTCATATTCACCTTGTAAGCAGTTAATTATGTGTAGTGAATGTTGTTCAGAGCTTTGGCAAACTACGGCCAGTCTGTAGAACAGACTGTTTTGTTTGGTGTAATATAGTTATTGATGGCCAGGGTAATTCTGATTGGGTTGTTTGTTCTCAGAAGACAATTCATCCAGCATAGAAATATCCAGTGGATCACTGGTATTTCTGATAAGAAAGAAATCCATGATCCGTGTGAACCCAGAACTATATTACTTTGGGGATCTTGGAGCTGCTTTGCATAGCACAGTCGAATTTGCATAGCACAGTCGAACAGTCGCTTTCTCTGCCGTTAAAATTACAGCATTTCTAGGTGCAGTGTCGTGCGTTGGCGTCGTCGTCTGTAATAAGACGATTCCAAGTATTAATAATGTGTTCAGATCGATGCTAACTAATTTCGTGTTCCGATTTAGAGGGATATAAGAAAAAACTAAAGTGTATGGGGCCATAGAGGCCTCAGCTATTTCACTCACATCACAGTGCAATAGCTGAGGCCTCGACGGCTGAAAGCTATTGTACTGTAATATGGTAAGCGAGAATGCAGAGTTTGATAAGAACAGCTGTGCGACTTCCTCTTGGACATATAAACGTTCAATAAGCAACATAGGTAAGATGGTCAGGGTCAAGCTTGTATTCTTGTAGGAACATAATATCAGGGAAGTACTCATTTATAAAAGCCCGAAGTTCATTAATCTTCCTGGATAAACTATTTGCGTTCGAGTGAATTCTTTGTTTCCTGATGTCCAGAAAGTCTTATAGAAGCTTTGTGAATAATATTCATTAGTGAAATACCGTTTAACATATTTTTAATTTCGTTAACAAATTTATTAATGTCTCCAAAAGTGTCAAACAGAGCTCCGGTTCAGAACTCAATTTCGTTTCTTAGGAGGTATTTGACTTTTCAGTGCATTGGCATATGAAGTACCCCATGCGATATTAGAACAACTGATGTTAGGAGTAATTTTAGGTTACCTTACTATATTTCGAGGGAGTAGGGTTCATATTTCTAATTCCCTAAGGAAATTTAGAAAACCGCGATAGTTGGCCGTGTATCCATTTCGCCACAATAGCAGATTTTACCACATCCAATCTTTTGGCTGAATAATTTGAAGTTTTATAGGACCCACACACTTGATCACACTTGAAATAAATAATATTAACAATGTCATAAACTCGCTCGATATCCGGTTCGTTTTTGAATTGTATCTGAAGTAACGGCATTGGCTATTTAGTCTTTAATTCACACACATGAGCAACTTTTAAACCCATACTAAGAAATTCTTCATCTACTTTGTTGATAGACGTTTATAAACAACTTTAATTGGTCTGTAGGAATGATGTTTGGAATGAATCAGGAATGTGTTTAACAAAAATTTATGAATTTAAAGGTCTTATATATATATATATATATATACGTATATGTATCTTTCGGTGCTGCCGATTGTAATAAAAAAAAAGAGTCGCACAATTAGATGTTATAGCCCCGCCCCATATACAAAATAACAACGTTCTACGGATAATTGATTTTGAGTTATGAGGGATACGTACATACGTATGTACGTGCATACGTACAGACATCACGAAAGAAATCTATTTTAAATCCATTTTACAATCTATTTTGGAATGAAGAGTCCTTTATTGTGTCCGTACGTACAGACGGCTGGTAAAAAACGGTCAAAATGGATTCGAAAAAGGTCAAAAGGATATTTCCGTTGAGATCTGCTAACCCAGATTTTTCGCGATTATAATACTTCTTTACAAAGAAGTAAATATAGCACACTGTTAATTATCGTATATATAAAGTACATAACGTCACAAATTATAATAAACATGTATAATTAAGCAATTTTAAGTCTGCATCCACCATACTGGTTATTGCATGTCGGAAAACAAACAAGTAACCGTTGTAAAATACTTTGTTAGTTAGGTCATTACCGTTCCTTGTCACTCTAATCAGAAACAAATAAATTCTGTCAGAACCATGATCTCATCAGAAATTCACTTATATTTTTAGTTATTAAAATTTCGTTTAAGATATAATGGGTGTCTTATTTTCGAGTAAACACAGGAAATGAAAATTGGTGACTTATGCTTGTAAATAGCTCAGGCAGACGATGCAAACATTATGTTGAATAATAAATTCATTATTTTCCCTAGCGTTCTTGCATAACACACGGAAGACAGTGACAATAAATTTGCCAAACCTTTTTCTTAATGGATGTGAGTTGCTGCTGAGTAAACGGAATTCAAGGATAACAATTCTAAAATATGTAAGTTCACAATTTTAGCAAAGTTATAAAAGAATTGCCTTGAACAATAGACATAATGTATTTCCCTACGTATGTTTTAAATCCTGGTACGTTTCAATTTCGAGAGATAATCCCGTTTTCTTTCTTCGAAAAAGGACGACGAATAAAAATGTTGAACTGGTTTTAGTCTTGAAGCAATGACTGTTGAAATCTTGAGTCAAAAACTTTGTACTTTTAGAATAGGAGTTTCAAATGCTTTTAAACTTCAAATACTCCTGCCTTAGTGGTCAGCTACTAACGTTATTTAATATCTCTGTTAAAAATTCTTTTATACTCGTATGCTTAATTAAAGGTATAAATTTCTTTTGTTTTGTAATGATTTAGTTTTCTGGACTGAAGGTAGGAGATTTTGTTTATTGATCTAATAAGCTTATTATTTTGACTTTACTTTCGCTTCTAGTTTCGTCATGTTTCACCAGGCAACAATTTAGTTAAAGTGCAAATAAGCGCTAAGTTCTTGAATTTAGGTAAAGACAAAGAAACAGCTGGCCCGAGCGATATGTTCGCCTTTGTGCCTTTCGTTCCAAAAGAATTAAAGTGGTCAAACATTATTTAAAACAGCAAAACCTGAGCTCTAAATTCTCCCAAATTTTTGATAATGTTTCAGGACACAGTGAGGAAGCCCTTACAACACTGCATTCAAATACAGAGGTTTTATACTTTCCACAGAATACAACTTCCTTAATACAACCAATAGACCAAGGAATCATAAAAATATTCAAAGCCTATTATGCAAGGAACGTTCACATCTCTGCCAATAAAGCACAAAATGGAGAAAAGCACGAGACACTAATGACATTTTGGAAGTAATTTAACATAAGATAGTGCAAAGGAATGATTAAACTCTCATGAGAATAAGTGCTTCATCAACAAGGAATGCTTACTGGCATCAATTCTGGTGACTAGAAATTGTCAACAATTTTACAGGATTTGCACTGATTGAAAATAGAACCAGGGAAATCCTACAAATGGCAAAAGCAGTAGGTGGCGAAAGAATTTCAGCACAGGCTGGTTATCATTTTGTTTAGTTTCCCTGTTAATTGAATTTTATTTGTTAGATTAAGCTAGGGATAAGTACAACCGCTTCGTAAATACATAGAACAGAGCGAAAGTTTAACAGGGCGCAATGATTTTATATTTTGTATTTAACTGAATATGTTTTGAATTTCTATTAATCTCTAAATTATTTTCTATTAATATTTCTTAATTATTAGCGGAATTTCTATTAATCTCTCTAAGTTTGTATAACTGTCAGGTTAACACGTTAATAAATTGCTTTTATTTTAAGCGTGTACTTTTTGTTATGATATCTTTAGTTGGACGATAAAGGGAACAATAATTCGTCCTGTAGCCTTTACCGTTATCGAGGTGATTTTTGGTAATTTAACGTAATTGAATAACCTATATAAAATTCCTAAATGAAGCGGAAAAGAAATTCTTGAGAGAAAGCTTGATAAAGAATTGAGTCTTGAAAACCTGATGTGAGGAAAATAATATTGGGTTGGCCCTTAAGCCTTGGAGTTTTTAAGTGAAAATTTTGAGAGAAAAATAAAATATTCTTTCAAAGTTTTTTGTGTTATTCGATAGAGAATTATATGCTCCATAAATTTGTTTTTTATGCTTATATGCATATTATTCTTTCCATGTCATTAAAATGAAGTGTCAAGTTAACAAAAAAAAAAAAAGCATTTTCGACGTCTTCTGCTTTTCGCCCTTGATAGAGGTGTTGCAGCCAAAGAGGCTATTCAAGAGATTTGGGAAGTGTATGGCGAAGAAGTGACGTCTCGTAGGATGGCTAAAAATTTGTTTAAGCTATTCAAAGACGGTAATTTCTACCATCTAAGCATTGAACAGCTTGTTTAACTTTGGAAGGAAGTTGTAAAGATATGCAAAGAATACATTATTAAATGATTTGTTATTCATTTATTGTTTATTTTGTAGAAACCTTAAAAAAAAACCAAGAATTTATGGACCAACCCTATGAACATCACTTTGAGCTTCGCCCAGAAGAAAACTGGACCATAGCTCCTGTAAAGCCCTTTCCTTGCAAAATCTCATAGTTATGAAGGGGAGATTTTAATTATAATGAAGTTGCAGCCTACAAATGCATTTATTTTCCATACGGAACCCGGAACGTGGGAATTGAGGATATACATGTATCGAAATAACAAATAACAATATTTATTAATGTTTATAATAATTTACATAATTAAGCATTTTACAAACAGAATTTAACGCTATCAGCATCAGCATGTAATGATAGCACATTGTAAATACAAGGTCCGAATGTCAACACCATTTCTGCTGCTAGTCGTAGAAAACGTGGGAGAGAACGGCGTATAGAGTACCTTCTGCTGCCATTCTTGGTATAAAAAAAGCACACTGAAAAAACATAGGGTCTCTAGATTTCATTTTATAAACTTTTTGTCACTTGTTTAGCCATTCTTCCTACTCTTCTTTAAACTGTTTGATAGGAAAGTGATGTATTGGTATTTTGGATTACCAAATGTTTTTGACACGTTCACTGTAGATTTAAACTCTCTTACTCTGAAACGCTCTTACATTTACCATTAAAAATTTTACTTTAAATTTACAAAAATAAAGTGAATTTGTGTCATACCAAAAGCTTCTCGAGTAGCTCGATGAGGTTTGGAGGGCCTTATTTAAGTAAGAGATTTGACAATAAAATAAGTTGGAGATATTACATCGATCATATTCTGTTGGAGATATTATATCAGTTATACTACTGACAATGTGCCCAAAGAACTGTTTGTAATGACATGGCTTACAAGTTACATTTAGTTCTGTTCATGACTGTTCTCATCCTCTATCAAATAATAACTTTAGAGCATTTATGTTTAAACTTACACCATATTCCTGAAATCCCTTATTTTGTAATTTTGTTCTACTCTAATTATTTGATGTTTTACTTACAGTTAAGTGTACTTAAACACTGTCCTATTTTCTCTTTAATCACAAATATTCGATCAGATAAAAAGATTATGCAAAATAATAACACGCGAAAGAGAATTAAAAATTTAGACTGATTAAATGTAATTTATGCTTTGCAGAGTGAAAGGCCGCCGTGCAGTCCTAAGAACAAAACAGCTAACCTTGAAAAACAGACTAAAACAGCCCTAGTCTGTGTGAAAAGAGAACACACTTATCGGGGACCCCCCCCAGCTATTCTCGTACGCCGTGTGAGGCTGGTAAGTGCCTTTATAGTGATTAATTGAAGGAACAACCAAGTATCTTGTTTGAACTTTTGATAATTGTATAAGATCTAGCCTTTTTAGGCCACATAAACTTAGATCTTACTAATGAACCTGGCGAATTCTCGCACAGGCGTGAACAAAAGAAGCACAAAAGAAGGGTGAAAATAATCCTTTATAAATTCTAGCTAAAGAACATAAGGGCACGCATACAACAGCACTGACAACTTGCGGTGGAACTTAAACGTTGTTACACAATCAAATTCAAGTCTAAAAAGTATAGTTCTGGATTAGCACTTTAAGTTATGGCTAACTTAGGTTGACTCAGCAAACTTAACAGGCTTGACGATTATTCGAAATGATTAAAGGGCGCATTAGCGTAAAAGCAAGATTGTAAGATCTGTGTCTTCTAATCCACATAAACTAAACCAGATCTTACAAAGAACCTGGCAAATTCTCGCACAGGCGTGAAATGATGCCAGCACAGAAGGAGGATGAAAATAACCCTTCATTAAGTCCAACTAATAACAGAAAAGCACGATTTTCGTGCTTAGCAATAACACCGTCAACTTGAGGTGAAACTTGTAGAATATAAATGAATTCAAAGTCTAATTAGAATAATGCTGGATTAGCATGTTAAGTTACGGCTAACTTAGGTTGATTTACAAACCTAAAAGGCGTGACGGTTATTCGAAATGGACAAAGGGAGTAACAGCATGACAGCGAGATAGCAACGAAACGTGCGCTGTCTAACGAAAACACGCTCTGAATAAACTCAGAGATTCACTCGTTTAAATACTCACTTCATTTAATTTTAAATTCATATCCTGGCGAGAAGATGCGAGGGGAAGTTGAGGAGTTCATGAAAGGTTTCAAACTTAAAATAATTTGTTACGAAAAATAAAGGAAACCTTACAAGGTCAGAAACGAAACGTGCGCTGACTAGCGAATACATACTCTGAATAAACTCAGAGATTCACCCTTTTAAATACTCACTTCACTTAACTTTAAATTTATATCCTGGCTAGGAAATGCGAGGAGAAGTTGAGGAGTTCAGACAAGATAACAAAAATTTGAATAATATGTTAATATTAGCTAAAGGAAACTCTACAATTGTAAATGATCGTATAAATGCAAAAACGCTACTGGGGAGTAGAAATTGAGCCCATTTGCAAATTTTCTCATTTTTCTGATCTTTAGCTGTAACTCACTATGAGTTGACAAATAAAGTTGTTAAATCTTTGCTTGTGTGTAACTGAACTAAAATCCGGGATATAACTCACTGATAATTCTTAAATAACTATGACTTCTAGGTGGAGATACATTTAGGAGTAGTTTTTGTAGCAGAGGAGAAGCACGCTACTAAAATGGTAAATACCTCTTTGACAGGTTTCATGGTTTTCTTAACTAACAGATTTATCTGTAATTTAATTACAGGAAGGGAACAGAGTTATATGAGAAAATGTTAAGAATTACTAAAGTGTTTGGGATACGATACCTGCTTTATATGGGAAATTTAGGATATGATACTGTTTTCTTCGAAGAGTTTTATTACTATTATTATTATTGAAGGCAAAAAGTTTACATTGTAGAGCAAAGTTTATGATAATTTGTAATGTAGAAATCCTTTATATTAAAAATTGCCCTGTTTAATCTAAATTTTCAGGGGTAAAATCTGTTTTAAAAATGCTTTAAAACAGATCAAGATCCTGAAGCATTAATTTTTGCTGACACCGACTCTGGATATCCAAGCATCCAGTAGATTTACATTATTATAGATGACTCCAATTTGACTTTGCCAACACTACAGCAACGTACACTGGTGCAGTGTTGGCAAAGACTTATTACATCTTGCTGTAAACTTAAAACAGAGTTTGATGGTGAGATGCAAACCATCTATTTTTCTATTATTTTATTAACTTATCCAAATTGAGTCACAAATCTAATAAAGTAATTAGGTTCTCGGATTCAAAATTTACCTTTCAGTATTTTTCTTTCCTGAAAATTCATCTGCATCTATGAAGAAATCGACAGGTAGATTGTTTCCCAATGAGTCTCAGGACACTGTGGATATTATGAGAGCGATCAGGAGAATGAGCTTATAAACATAGGTTGTGAAGCAGTTTTCTCCTGCCTTACCGCGTACCTTTGTAGTGCAATTGGAAGCCCGTTCAGCTAGCAAATCGGGAGGTTCAGAGTTCAAATCCCCGAGAGGGTACTGGACCTGTTTCATGTTTCCTGCTTCGATAAACCTAATGACTCACCTAATGGCTCTAGAAGTGCCGCCTGAACTAAAATGTAGCGACGATAACTGGTCGCCATCTCTATTTGGCGACTGGATCTGGATCTGCTCAGACGCCCTTTAAATGAGGAAATATGTAAGGGAATTTCCTCTTTCTTTATCGAGTGCCTTCATAATGATTGGCTAGCAGATCACGAAAGCACGTCTGGCTAGCAGATCGGGAGACAAGAAGTTCAAGTCCCTGCCAGGTCATTGATCATCTTTCGCGTTTCCTTTTCCAAAATAAAACTAACGCTTGTAGAAGAATGATCCGGTTCAACAGTATTGCGACATCTTTCCACGCAGTCAGACTGGTTGCCAAAAAATTTCTCACTTGAAATAATCAGCATAACACTGCAGACAGAGTAAAATCTTAAACTTGTGGAAAGTATTTCCCGTTATGCCTTCCGGAAATATTTTTTTCTAAGGATTGCGGCACTTTTTATACCTTTAACGTTGTGAAGTTCCGTATTCTTTGGTAACATCAAATGTACGAAACCTATAAGATCTAAAATGACTTATTACTATGCCTTTTAAAGTACCACAGATACTGAAAAAGGGTGTAAAAGACCCTTTTAACTGAAATAAAAGTTTAACAGAAAGTACTGCTCTTGCTTACAAAACACCCTGTTTTTATGGCTTAAAAACAATAAATTTGACTTAACTAAGTAAATATAGCCCAACGGCTACAAAGACAAAGAAATGCGTATATTGGCTCTGACCTAAAGTCGGCGTGAGAAGCCTAATTTCGAGAACAACGCAACGTCGCAGTATGCTACTCTCAAGAGAATCAGTTAGCAAACGTGGCCTTCAACAAGTGGAACATGTTCGGATTCTACCCTTTAAAAACCTTCCTTTAAATACTCTTTAATTTCTAACTTATTTGAATACATTCGAACTAGAAATTTACGTTTTGGCAGGAAAATTGGAAGTGAGAAAGACAACAAAACAATTTAACATAAAATAACTGATTAATAAAACCAAATGTATCCTTATAACATGAGTGAATTAGTTGTTACATTTCAGCTTGAAAAAATTTTCCAAACCCATCTGTGTACGTTTTAAATTGATAAATAGACTACTTTGCCGAAGACTGCGACAGAAGCCAAGTATTAGGAAACAAAATGTCTTCTTGAGAAGTTCCAATATATAATGACTTTCTTAAATGCACTGCTGTGAAGATGTCGATAGGAACTCTATATTGGGAATTAAAACATTTTAAGAAGTTCCAATCTCTTATGACATATTTATGTTCCTTTTTGTTCTGCTGCAATATCTTGCATTCTTTTCCCCTTTTGTGATTTTATCCTATTTGTTCCTTTTGCAACTGGAAATGAAACCAGTACGCAAACGGGAGCAGACATACTAGACAGAGCTGAAGCGGTTTTACTTCATACAGAAATTCCTTGCTATTTTATAAGATTTCTGTGAGAATGACCGACGTTTTTGGAAGGGGTAGATTTCGGCAGAGATGACGAATTTGGTTGCATTTACCAAACACGAGTACATTTTTACTCAAATATAGCTTAGAAAAGTGAAAAAGAAATCAACAGAAATTAAAAAAGAGTTTATGTTAGTGATTAGTTGATTAGGTAGAATATCTTCGAGTTGCGTAGAACTAGATTAGAAATCGAATATGAGTAACGTGAACAAGGTAATCCGTATATTGCTATGAGCACAAAAGAGTATTGAACTAATAATTCCATCAATTTTATTCCAGTCGTGCAAAATGTATTTCTATAGACAACAGATTTGTGAATACATATGCGTCTGAAAATAAGAAGTAACAAACGAGTCTATAAAAGATGAATAACGCAATGATTAGGAAAGATAATCGCAATGAATCTTCAGAGTCTAGACCTTATTGATTTGTAACAAAGAATAGAATATGATGGATATGGAAATTGATATTACCGGAATGTTTAAAACTGAATTTTATAGAATAGAATTTCTTAAGAAGAGACCTTAGCATTTTTTGCGTAAGATCGCTATAGAAATTTAATATTAATCTGCTTAGTTAGGGATACGGAAACAAGTTTGGAATATAATTAAATACTTTAACTTTTTCTGTTAAGTTTCATTTGAAATTACTGTACGCAGTAAAATATAGTTTATCAAGAATAATGCAGGCATATATTAGTAAATTCTTCTTTAATAATCAAATAACTAAAAATATTCAACTTTTAATCAATAAAGTATAATCTGCTTCTTAATGTTCAATTTTTCTTGATCATTATGTTACGTTGCGTTATTACAATTACAACTTACAACTGAGCTTGTTAATCCTCATAACTGCCTGTGGGAATATAATTTCAAATTACAATAATATAAAATTGTCGTTGGTGTAATGTCTCTACAGTGTACATCCCATATTTAAGCAGAACTCAATGTCGTATATTCAACAGTATAACAGTATTTTACTTTTTATACGAATTAAGGAAAACATTGGGAATGTGCAATGTTTCGGCACAACATAAACTGTGGACATTGTATCGAGGTCACACAAGTTGCATTTTCAAAATGCCTTTCAGTAATGCCTTTCAGTAGTAGTGTAAATAATAAGTGCAAATCAATACCAGAAGATTATATTAATATAATTGCTCTATGTATGGTGTAATGTTATAAGATATTTCTCCCGCTTCCTTGACATACCTTCGTGGTGTGGTGGTCAGCACGTTCGAAGCATATTCGAGAGGTCCGTGGTTCGAGTCCCGGCAAGGGCATTGCTCCTTTTTCATCTCTCCTGCTTCGAAATTAACAATTTATACACTGTATACTGAAAACTGCATTAAGCGCAATATACTATTTTAACTTTGACATCACCAAGGATGACCACTGACCTAATTTTTTCTCGAAAAGTTGTAAAGTACATCCTAATTTTATAACAGTTATTTTAAGTTTGTGCACCTTTCCTATATCTTCTAGCTTCAGCTTATAATTCCTTACCAGAATGAGTTTTTAGAATAGCGTTAAGTGCATATGAGAAGTAGAGTAGTATTTAAGTCAAAGTTCCACTGACTTCGAGAGAGAAAGTTAGAATTCCTGAATAGCATTTGCCTTTTGGCTACGTCTCTCTAGCTGTTACTACGCTCGGCCGTATTACGTGCTTTTTGATAGTTTCGATAGCTAGTTTAATAGTACGGGTGAACTAGTTTAGAATTTGTATTAGCTTCGGCTAAATCTCTTTAGTTAGTCATTATTTAGTTCTTATTTCTTACATTTTTGAGTTTAAACTCAAGTGGAGGCTTTGTTGTACGTCCTGAGAAAGGGGCCATCCGTGAATCTTTATTTTGAGCAATAAAGGATAATTAACTCTTCTTGATTTTGCGTCTTTGTTTCTGAACGCAAGCGATTATTCGCTTATTAGTTTCCTAGGTTCCTCAACACTTAGTTAATGGAATACAAGTGAGGAACTCTACAACGTCTTTCAGAGCTTAGAAAATCTGGCAGATACAATTTAGTACCATCTAGACCCCTCCGAGGGAAGAATTAGTAGACTAGATGACATTTATTTCAATTTCTATAATATTTACAGTCACATTAATTATTACATATGCCAAATATTTTACAGCTTACATATTTTTACATTATAATATATTCTACGTACATAATTACATTCTATAAATCCATGTTACAAATGATACATAAGTCCATGTATATAAATAAATACAGTGTGTGCAATGAACTTAAGTATTTTACATTTTTATAATACTAATGGAGTCTGTAAATGTCTAAGTTCTTTATATCTAATAATCTATCATCAATTGTTTACATTGCACTCTTCTATTTGTTTCCTGTTTGTTTCTATTATTTCCTATTATATTATTTCCTATTACTCTTGGTTTCTACTCTAGACATACATTTATTCAATTTAAGGTAGATTTCATGCTAACTAGGGTAATTTTGCTTAATTTTAAGACAACATTCTTGTAATAATTAATACAGCTTATAATACAGCTTTACATAGAATTATACACACTGTTTAAATATACTATACACAATTTCTCATAATACATATGCTACAAATTTGGTATCTACGATAATTATTTACGAAGTTCTCATAATATTCTCATTGCACACAACTGTTTATGTAAAATGTATGTTATTGCATAATTCCAAGTTACATTGTTTTTTCTATACAATAACAGTGGGTTAATACTATATGCGGTTAACCGAGCTTCAAAAACCATCGAATGGGACGAAAATTGATAGAAATGATGTACATGTGCAGAAAAACAAATGATTACAGCTTGAGAAAAATTGGATGATTTATTGAAGTGATAGAGCTTCACAAAGTGAAAAAGTCAGTAACGCGTTTCTCCACCTCTGGCCCTTATGCAAGCAGTTATTCGGCTTGGCGTCAATTGATAGAGATTGCGGATGTCCTCCTGAGGGATATCGTGCCAAATTCTGTCCAACTGGCGCGTCAGATCGTCAACATCCCGAGCTGAATGGAGGGCCCTACCCATAATGATCTAAAAGTGCTCAATAGGAGAGAGATTCGGCGACCTTGCTGGCCAAGGTAATGTTCGGCAAGCACTAAAGCAAGCAGTAGAAACATGTACAGTGTGGGGTCGGGCATTATCTTGCTGAAATGTAAGCCCAGGGTGGCGTGACATGAAGGGCAACACAACGGGCCTTAGAACTTCGTCGACGTACAGCTGTGCTGTAAAGTTGTGACGGATGACAACCAAAGGTGTCCTACTACGAAAGGAAATTGTACCCCAGACCATCACTCCTGGTTGTCGGCCTGTCTGCGGGAAGACAGTCAGGTTGGTATCACATCGCTGTCCGGGGCGTCTCCAGACTCCCCTTCGCTGGTCATCGGGACTCAGTTCAAAGCGGGACTCATCACTGAAGACTATTCTACTCCAGTCAGTGACATTCCAGTGAGAATGAGCCCGACATCACTGCAAACGGGCTTGATGTTGTACAGAGATCAATGGTAGTCGACGCAAGGGGCGCCGTGACCTCAGCCCCCTTTCTGTGAGCCGTCTATGAATGGTCCTTGCGGTCACTGATGCACTAGTTGCACGTACAATCGATGTTAATGATGGATCTGGAACTGTGAGTGCCGCTCTGACGATTTCTCGGTCTTCAAGTTCTGTCGTTTCTCTAGGCTAACGCTTCCTTCTTGAAGCTGTGTGCGGCCATAGTTCACCCATTCCTGTCAACATCGTCTAATAGTGGCATCGCTCCTGCTCAAATGTCGAGCTATTCGCCGATAAGACCAACCGGCTTTTCTGAGCCCAACTACACGACCTCTCTCAAATTCTGGCATCTGCGCATATCGTTCGCGCACCTGTGTGCGAGGTATAGTTAGTGTCTACAAGCGTACACGGAATGAAATTTGTGAAGAATTTATGACCTGGAATCATAATTTCTCCTCTTAAATATCCTGCCAGTTGCGCAGATCAGATGCACTGTAGCGACAACTCTTCATTCATTGGCAGCCAAAATGTAAAATTTTGCATTTGCCGTCGAAACCTGTATGCATATCAATTTGTGTTCAATTTGCTTTACATCTTCTGGGTGCTCCGTGGTGCGTCGTTGTTTTTGTCTATAAGTGTATTACATAACAAAAGCAACTTAAAAAAAAGGGGAGCCATAGAAGGACTTATAAAAGTGAAATATGTAATCATGTAAGGACAGGCATGAAAACGAAACTTTCATATAAAAGTAATTTTTTCGTGGGGAAATCTCAGTATTTTGCATTTATTTCGTCACAAATGAAATAAAATAAAATAATAATGATAATAATAAAGAACTCTTCATTCAGATTTTTTTTCTACTAGAAAGTTTATACAAACAGCTCCTTTTTTTTCCTGTAGGTTTTGCGTGGTAAAAATGTGATAAGAATTACGTTCCGTTTTTTTATTTCTTAAAAATAGTGAAATTCAATAGCTTCGCTAAAAAGTAGATAACTGTTGTAAACTGTATTTTCTTATTTCTTTGCCAGAATTCATTTTTATAATATTTTTTATATGAAAGCTAAGCAATTTTTTGTTAAAGCTAGAAAAGGCCCATTCAGTGCCTAGATAGATAAGACAGGTTAACACTAGTAGTTCAACTACTCGTGTTGAAACCCCGGCGAGCGTTCGTCCTACTTGGGTGTTTTGGTGGTTTTTGCTATACCTAATGCATAAGAGGCAGTCTTCCTCGGAAAGTTCACTGTGAAGATGTTTCTTCCATTATAGTGGCACCTTTCTTGTCGTGATTCTGTTCCATTCGAGGCTTTAACTATCGCAATGTTTTATTCTGGATTAAAATTGGGCTCGATGTAATGTGGGTTCTTCGAATGCTCTTAGTTTGGGTAGGAGAATTAAAAAATGTTTCGATCGATTTAAATAATAACATTTTTGAATTAAACACAAGCCAACCTTTATTTTGTATCTCGTGAATTTATTCTCCATGTAATAAAAGTAATTTGAATTTCCTTTTGGTTTGAATTTGCAAGATAGATAGCCTTAGCATGGTTAATCATAATTGAAACAGACAAAGCAAGGAACCAACTGGAATTGAATCTCACCATTGTTGAACGGAAAAGGAAGAAAGTAGAATGTAAACATAATCCAATATAGTTTTCTCTCTAAGTGTTATATGTTTTTACAGAAGGAATTTAACAATTATTCTTGACGCAGAACCACAGATGTCTCCGCCGCCAATGGTGCGATGAAAGAAGGATGTGGACGGCAGAATGGAATGAAATTGTCTTTACTGACGAGTCACGCTTCTGTCTGCAACACCACGATGATCGGATTCGAGTCTAGAGACACCGTGGAGAGAGGATGCTGAATAGCTGCGTTATGCACCGCCACCCTGGTCCTGCACCGGGTATTATGGTATGGGGCGGTATTGGATATCACTCTCGCACTCCTCTAGTACGCATTGCCGGTACTTTAAACAGCCAGCACTACTTCTCCGAGGTGTTGGAGCCAGTTGTCCTTCTTTACCTTCAGGGCTTGCCCACAGCCATATTTTAACAGGATAATGCGCGACCACACGTGGCACGCATTGTCCAAGGGTTCTTCGTCAATCGCCAGATTGAATTGCTTTCCTGGCCGGCTCGCATTCCGGATCTTTCGCCGATAGAAAACATGTGGTCCATGGTTGCTGAACGACTGATCCAGATTACATCCCAAGCTGCCACACAAGATCAACTTTGGCAACGTGTGGAAGCTGCTTGGTCTGCTGTACCCCAAGAACACGTCCAAAGTCTCTTTGAATCAATGCCGAGGCGTGTGGCAGCGGTGATCTCCAACAATTGCGGCTATTATGGCTACTGATTCTGAAAGGAACCACACTTCACAGAAGTCTATAAATTTAATCATTTGATACTTGGTCAACATGTTATCTAGTAAATAAATTTTGTTGTGATATCTCTTGTCTTTCTTGGTGTCGCAATTTGGGTGGCCAGCAGTGTAGTTTAGCAGCTATGTATCCATTTAGAGTTTGTCTGTCATATCCCAAATGTTACAGTCAATTTCGTTTGGAATAAAGCGATGAAAAATGTATATGAAATGAGAGTAGAAGGTCATATGGCCGCGAATATGCGAGGAACTGAATTTAAAAGAAACAGTTTCGATTAAACTAGCCACTAGAGTATGATTAGAAGATAACAATACGCAGGATATTGAGAATTAATTTAAATTTCTTGTGAAAACTTCATAAGCTAGCAGATGGAAAAATTCAAGCAAACGAAGAAGACAGCGATTCTGAATTAGAAGAGCTGAAGAAACTTCTTGCAGATTTTCTCAATAAAATTTGGCCGCAATGACGTGAATTATGGGTAGCTTTAAAGCACATAACGCAGCTTTTCCCAGAAGTTCCTAAGATAGGCAAGGAATTACAGACGTTACCGAGAAAAGCATGACACCGAAAAGGGTGGATGATATTGGATGACTTCATAATTGAAAATCAATGATTTGAGAAGAGACAGCACATTCGATTGTGAGGAAAGCAAATATTTATTCTTTTTTTTGTTTCAACTATTTAAGTTCCTTGTTTTTCAGGGCAAAAGTCATTTTTTTAATTCTTTCACATTTTTTTGTTAAAAAATTTACTAACAATTGAATGAAAAATTTCCGTAGGAGTCAAAAAATATTTTAAATTTTTTGCTGCCCCTGAGGCCATTTTAGATTTATTTTTGAAAAGTTTCCGGTTTTTACAGATGCTGGAACTGTGTTAAAGTTATTGCTGCTCACGAAAATTGGTATTGCTTTAAAAAGGATAATGTACTTTTAGTTAAAGAAAACAGTTTCTTGACTGAGCTTCTGTTTAGTGTTTTGAATGACTTCCATAATTTCAGTTTTAATATCGTTATAACTATGCTGGTTGAAGTGCTGTAGTTTGTAATGCAACTTTTGAAGAGTAGGAAGTTTTAACATTACAAGTTTTATTAAAGCTAAATGTTTTGATTAAGGCCCTATGATTACTAACTCTTAAATTTAGATAGTTACATCAATCAATCAATCAATCTCTCCATCTGTATATCTATCTATCTATCTATCTATATGCTTATGGGTAAGATTAAAAAATATGTAAAGCAAAATTAATTTTAATTCATTAATTCCCTACTTTAATTTGGATATTAACCCCCTCCATTCTTTTCATAACGCTAATGACGTATTTAATTTGCCAACTGAAATCCAAATCATTAGTATCCAAAATTTTAATTGCCAGCGAGGAGACTGCAAAACCAAATCTTTTTCCTTTTCAAATGAGCCTCCATCTTGAAATAAGTTGTATTTTCGCTTATGCTTCCCTCTCTAATAAACCTGCTGCTTGTGCTCTCGCCAAAATTGTGTTTTAAAAATGTGACGGTACCAATGAAAAATATTTGGTATTCCAAGCCATAACTGCAAGTTCTCGCATTCTGTTATGCATCTGCATGACGCCAATTAGCCAACTATTATTATTT
>KK115398.1:349538-362088 GCA_000611955.2 Stegodyphus mimosarum | reverse complement strand
ACCCATTCCCTCTAGGGTGCTCACCAAAATTGGAGGTAGAACTGGGCAAAGTTATACTGTCCCTGTATGGTGATCAAAGCTCTTGCCAACAACAGGCACAATCGTGACTCCTAGCCATGATGAATTTTGTGAGTTTGCTCTTATTTCAGATTGATCTAGAGATTGAGACCTGATCTTATGTTACTGTTGATAGGGTGAGACAAGTCACAGCAACATAAAACATTAAAAAAATATTTTGAAATTTTCAGTGGCCTCCTTTCCTATGAAAATAGAGACCTTAACTTTTTTAATATTTCTTACTGAAAACTACAGTTGTTAAGTTTATAAAACTTTACACAGAGATAATTTAAAATTTCTCCTTTCTCCTCTAATATTAATATAATGATTTGGTTTCCTAGCTAAGAAATGTCACCTACCCTTTTTGGGACCATAAATCCAGGTTTCAACTTGCTCTATTATTTGTTGATTAATTATAGGTTCGAACTTTCGAGCAAAATAATATGGACGGTCTTCTGTGGCCTGTAAATAAATAGACCTATATATATATATATATATAGACACATATCTATTCCTACTATCTATATAAATCAATCGTATGTCATATACATAATCATACATAAAACAATCTTTTTACTGCCATCTTTTTAGAATAGAAATCTGTTTTCAATTGTAACAGAAATAATTTTTTTCTCAATAAAATGAGTTACAATTTCTCCTTAACAAAAAGAATGTAAATAAAAATGAAGTTTTAGAGCTTAAGTAGAACTTTACCATCACTAAAGTAGATAAAGCGAGTAACAATATCAATAGTATTTGAAAGGTTTGGTTTATTTCATTACAACAAAGCACACTATGACTATATGCCTAAGGGAAGAATGCCTTCATAAAGGACTTTCTAAGGGAAATTGGCTCAAGTTACACATAGGAAAACCATGAGAACACGTCCAGGAATTAAATCCTGGATGTTTCTCATGGTTCAGAACACTCAGTGTTCAGAGAATTAACTGTTTGGCCACTGGTGGGCCAATTATTTGAAAGAAAATTTATAGTTTACTTATTGAAATAGAACTTCAATAGAATATTACTTACCAAAAAAACAATTTCTAATATTACTCCTATTATCAACAAAATTAAAGCTTTTCACAAGAAACTAAAAATTTCATAAAAATCCAATCAAATTGCATTTTATAGCTAATGGCACTAAAAACTACTAAAAGACAATAGAAAATATTTTTGCTCTACAACTTAAAAAATATCAGTACTACTATTTTCAAAACAGTTTATAAAAAACAGGGTTACAATTTAACTATAAATAATAACACTCTAGTTCTTTCCACATTAAAAAATTTGGAAATAAATTGTTACAATTTTAAAAAACTATCTATGCGTTGGGGAATTATCTCGCATTCCGAAACAAAAGATGAAATTCAGATATGTTAAAATGTGAAATTAAAGTTTTATTTATTCACGAGACGATGAAGCATATTTTTCATGAATTGTTGATGGTTGTATAGAGAGATTCCAATTCCCCTTCATAAGTTGGGATCTTTCTATGGAATTAGCAATAATTCTTCTGTTTTGCATTTAACTGACACAACTGTACCTTAATTTATTACAGTTAATTATTATTTCCACAACAGTGCACATCAACTTTCTAAAATGCTTTCTTAATTGCCAGGTTTTTCCACAAGAGACATTTTTGCATTCTAAATTTCACTTAAAATTTCCTAGAAGATAATTTCCTTTAGTTTCTCTATAACTCTATTGAATTAAATAATATCTTTGTGGCAACTGTACATGATTTTACTTTTTAGTCCTTTTGAATAAATTTTGAAATTTACCAATTTTAAAGTTTTTCTTTTTTGCTTTATATATATGTTTCATGTGCCCCATTGCAACCAAAAAAGGAGGTACACACTATTTTAACATTCTTGGTCTACTCGTTTTTGAGTTATGTGAGATACATATGTATGTATGCACAGACATAATAAAAAAATATAATAATAATAATAATAAAAAAACTTCTGAATCTATTTGAAATAAAAGTCTTTGTTCTGTCTGTCACGTAAAATAATCATTCAAATATATTCAAGAGTGGTCAAAATGGATCTTTTCATTGAAATATACCCGAAATTTTTCACGCTTACAATACTTCCTTTACTTTGTACAGGGAAGTACAAAGAAGGCACAGACTACCAAATTTAAACTCTGATTTCATGTTAAAAAATTGATTTATTTTAAACCACAAGAATAACATAGGATGGTAAATGAAATCAGAGTATTTTTAATATGTAAATATAATTCTGTTTTGTACAGCTTCTGTAATTTAATTCTGGCTCTTTTATGTTAATAACAAATAGCCAACTATTTTCAAAATCCCAACTAGAGCTGTGTATGGGTGAAAATTTTCTACTTTAAACTTGTATCCTCTTTTGCCATAACTTTGCCAGAATTTATTTAATTAATTAAAATATTGCAATTTAAATAACTTTAAAATTTACAACCTTTAGGTTCTTCCCACCATCTCAATATTCATGATTTGACAAACCTAGAATCCACTTTAGTAGCATAAATTGGGATTCTTCCACTTTCTAAAATCCTTCTTAACCATACCAGTTTTTTTTTTTTTTTTTTGTTTTCAATACCAAATATCTAACCTATGCATTTTGCAGGACACTTTGGCGAAGACTTTAAGCAAATTACATTATTAATTTTGACCATTACGACACGCGGATGACTTTCACAGGAAATGGCAACATTGCTATTTAGATAGGACAGACTCATAGCAAGAATGAGAAACAATGCTATTTTGGTTTTTACAGAGTATTGTTGTATGCTCCCCCATAGAATTATAGTAAGTTTCTAGTATTCTTTATTTTTATATGTGTTCTTTATTTGTCACCAAACTCTGTTAAAATAGTTCTCTGTGTGTTGTGATGACATGGATTTCCAAGATGTAATGATAGCTTTTATTGCCTTAAGCATACTCCAAGTTGGCATTTCTGTCTCCCTTTCAGCAGTACATATTGCAGCTCTCACAAGTTGCTTGTGATAAGACATCGCCATAAGGGCAATAATGCCTTACTCCAAAGGCTGAAGATGACTTGCTGCACTTGGGAGAAGGAGAGTGAACATTTACATTGGTTAAGTTTAGATCATCTATGTTATGGGCTGTATGCCAGCCTAGTATCAAAAGAACATGCCTATTCTAAGCTACCATTCAACTACTAAAATGAAGAAGTCACTTATGAAGTGATGAGCTATGGCTCCAAGCTTTCTCATGGTGAGAGTACCAAGCATTCCTTTGGTGAGAAAACCAAACTTTCTTATGGTGAGAGCAAGATAAAGTACTGCTTATGTTATTAAAACAATGCAGTTCCAGCTTGCTGATCATCAAAGGATAGTGTTTACTGCATGCTCCACCATAGCACCTGGTACCAATTATTCTAAAGCTACAACTTGGGAAAAAATTTCAAAAAGTCCAGTTTCATAGACATTGCAGACATTAATTGATACATATCTTCAACTCACTCAATGAAATTCATGCTACCAGTTGTTTGACAATTTTTCATAAATTTTATTTACTTCACTACAAATCACAAACAATGAAACAGAGTGTCTCTTTTGGAAATGGTATAGCCAACCAGGGGAACAAATGAAGTTTTTGAATGTCTGAATTTCTTGCTATCTATGAGGTACATGGATATGACTGAATGATTCTAGAAGTAAAATTTTAATATATTTGTATTTAGCATGCAAAGTCGCTTGGATTTGTTTCCAAAACCTGATGCAGCAGCATTAAGAATTTTTTCACCACCTGTAAGTATTGTGGATAAAGTAGATTTGGCAATTCATACTTTTCAGCAATTTTACTCTTCTTCAATACATCACAGTCTACTTCTAGGATGTTTAGTTTTGCCTTTGTCTACACATAGATCTACCTCTGTCTGTTTCCTCTTGTCATAACTCAACTCTTTTACTGTTTGCAACTTAACATTAGTTGCAATATCCTGAAAGCTACCAAAATGCCATCTATGGAACTTTCAAAGTTTGTGTTACATGACAAAATTTAGTGACGCAACAGCCTAAAAAAAAATCATAATTTGTGCGAACCAAAATTCACATTAACCAATGAAACTTCCTAAAGATCATGCATGTTGTTGCCAGACCAAAGTTTATTCTTGTTACCTGAGTGTTTGCCTTAAGCGAGTTTGTGATAAGGGTGGTTTACTGTATTAAAAACAAACAATTCTATATGTATAGTAACTATTCCATTATAAAAATAAAAAAAAAATATTTTAAAACTTACTACAATTCACTTGCTTGATTTTATTCATGCTTCTGAATATTATTTACAATATCTTCAAACCTGGATGATTACCTATTGCAGTTTTGAATTCATACTTTGAATATTAAAATTCTATTTACACTTAAAAACTAATTCTTCAGACGACTTAAGTCTTCAAGAGACATCCAAATTGTGTCTTTTAGAAAAGACGATGTGCCACAGACTAAAGAATGCAAATTTTTTTTTTTTTTTTTTTTTTTCATTAGATATATTATCATGAATAACTACATATTTAGGCCATATGATTCAAAGTTTCATTATTTACCACGACACCTAAAAGCAAAAAATAGATATTAATCTGGAAGGACATGCATAGAGTATATTTAACCCCACCATACATATATCCTTTTCTCAAATTAATACTGCCTGAAATATGTTTTGTAAAGTATATCGAAGTAAAATCTATTTTACATTCCATGTTCTCAAATATTGATACAAACTTCCACAAATATTGATACAAACATGAAATTTCTTAAATTATATTTGTTATATATAATATTATTAAAGTGTAAAACTTAAATTATAATTTTACTATTTTTCTGCATTAAAATATAATACTACATTATTTTATAATAATTATTAGATATTTTCTTTTTTCTATACATATATGATTTATTACTCAGAGATCTAACAAAATCTTATAATATTCTCATTAAAATTAATATAAAATTGCATAAAATTTAATAAAACAAAAAATTATTGAGATTAATTAGAAAAAATAAACTCAATTGATATATTATAAAAATTAATTCATATAATACGTCTTCAAATTTTATTGTTTTCCGATAAATTGTAACATTTTTGATACACTGAAAAAGTGTGTTCTTGCTCATTTCATTTTGCATGCATGTTTTGCTAATTTCATTTTGCATTAAAAAATGACTACTACATTTTTAAGCAAAAGAAAAGAAGAAAATAAGGAAAAGTTGACACTAAGAAAATCTAGTAAAAAATTCTGCAAGCAAATCAAGAAATCTAAATGTATACAGGGACATGCATGTGATAAATATGACCCCAAAATAAAGCAATTATTTAGCAAATAAAGATTAGAGAGAAATTTGAAACATGATCTGTATTAAAGACTGTGACTTTGCTGATAAGTACTAAAGAAATGAAGTGAAAATGAAACATGACTTAAGAGAAGCATTTTATGAAGATGAGGTCAAATAGACACCATGCATGTGCTCGTGAGTTAACCATAAAAAAAAATAATAATAATAAGTTGTAGAAAGAGATGAAACCAATTTACAGAAAATTTCAAAATACTAAAAATGAAAATACAAGCTGGAAAATTACTCAGAAAAAGTAACAAAACTTTAGATCTACAGTAATAATGAAAATGCAAATACAGCGAAAGTGAAGTGACTATGATTAAATTAATTTCAAATGCTTTACTATGGCCAAAGAATATTCCTCTATGAAGAACTTTTCTGTAATAAAAAGCTAGAGAAGTAGCTCTGTCACTGGGAAAGTTTGACTTCAAAATTCCAATGATTAGCTAAAAAAGTCTGAAGTTATGCCTACTGTGTTATTTAAATCAATTTGCAGATAAATTTAATCAGCAGATCCTTAATTGATAAACAGAAATTAATTAAGATTAATTAGAAAAATTGAAAATGGATTAAAAATTTTAAAATTCATGTACAAAGTTCTGTCACAAAGATATTTACAATCTGGATGAAATCTTTTCAGGTAAAATTACAAAATAATTACAAAATGAAAAATGAGTTGGATTCAGAGATTGAAAAAGATGACTGACAGTGATGTTATGCTACAATATGACGGGGTTTTTTGAAAAACTTCTCACTATAGAGAAAATAAATAAATCAAAACTATGGAGTTTTGAGAATATAAGTCCTAAAAAAAAATATAGTGAACTTGATGTACAGTGGAAAGTCAACAATTCAGCTTAGATAATACCTAAATTTATGATGAAATGGCTAAATGAATTTGAGAAAAAATTATTAAAAAAATTGCCTTTACAGACAATACATCATATACAGACACAATGAAATTGAAAAACAGTTTTTAAAAAAATCCCCCCCCCCCGTTATTAAGTGTGACCATCACGGTGCAAGCCTCTATATCAATGAATAATTCTGTTAAAAATATTTTTAGAAGAAAGAAATTTTTTAAATTAATTTAACAGCACAAATGATAATTATAACAAATGGAAGCAAATCAACAAAGAAAACTACTCCTTATAATCTTTTAACAATGGAATTAAAGAGAACATAGAGATTTATGAAAATTTACATATGGAAGAATAAAATTTAGAGATTTTATAAAGCAACATGTATAAGATGGTTATTAAGGAAAATTAGAATAAAAACTGATATGGTAAATGGTAACAAAGACACTAATAAAAACACCAACACTCAAAAAATTATTTCTTAAGCACTAGAAACTCTGATAGACTAATGATAGCCAACAAACTAGAACTTCAACCTCAAAAGACTGTAGTCAATCATAAAAACCTTTTAAAAAAACAGCAAATTCCTTTGGCAGACTATTTTTAACCATTATACATTATTTGGACATGTATGTTTTGTTATAGTTCATTTACAAAAGCCAGAAAATCTGTTATTTTTCATTTGGTTTCTGCAATTTTTATTTTATTTATTAATTTCCAAATTTATTTATCTATGATCAATTAATTACATACGATTATTGTTTAAGTTTCTATGTTGTTTCATGCTATCAGAGAAGAATTAAAATTTGCTTAAAACAAATTTATTTTCAAACCTAGGACTCCTTTTTAGCAGATACCTCTTATTAACAGAGAAATGTCTAAATATTGTTGTGAAACAAATAATTATTTTTTCAATTTAATCAAAAAGTAAAATATAAAAAATAGGCCAAAATTTTCTTTTACTCATTTTGCCTTCTTAAATTAGAATTCTGAGAATCCACAATCTCCGAATGTCTTTAATCACATTCATTTTTGGATGTTAACAAATTTTCAGTTATTAAATTCAGCATAGTAAACAGAATAATCCATTCTGCTAATAGTATTTTTTCTTAAATAAATTTGCAAATAAACTTTTTAGTGTATCACATATTATTGAGGAAACAAATTTATTGACTTTATCCAGCATCTTATAGGAAACATGGATCATGAAACTGCAAATTTTTCATTTCACATAAATCTTTACTTGGGGGTACAATGTCTTCCATAGAGTTTATGCATTTAAGAAATGCAAAGATTTTATTTATCCATAGCACTTGAGTTTCAGCTTAACTGCACCATGCAGATTATTTGTTTATACTCGGTAACCAGCAAATGAACTTTCACAGCAGCTAAAAGTGCAGCAGATTCTTAAAAATAACTTCTTTGTACAGAATTTTGCAGAATTAAAATTAGAAAGCATGATAATATGGAAATAAAAAAGTAGAAAAAATTTTTCTCTATAAATTCAAAATTTTAATTCTGACATTTCTATAAGCTGCTAATAATATTATTAATCCAATTACACTTGTGGAGAATGTAATGCTAAAATCAGAATGGGATTCAGTTTAGAGAAAAGTATACTTCTGTTTTTTTTTTTTTTTTCAACAAAGTATTATTTATTTACTTATTTTTTCTCTAATTTTAACAGCATTATTATTACTTTTAAAATACTTCTGGGAGTGAATATATAACACTTTTATGTAAAATATTCAATCCACTTATAATATATATATATAAAGCTCATTTCCTCAAAATAAATTCCCTGTATTTATCCTTTTTTTTAATCAATTATGTTCTCATCTCACATTTTGTATTGACAATTTTTTTACATATAAATTAAATTAAAAAGCATTTAAAACATGCAAAATTTTTGTATTTAGTAACTCCCGATTTTAAAAAAAAAATCTCAAAATATGATTTGGTTAGCTATTAATCAGCATTTAAGTACATTATGTATTTAACCTTTTCAGGACCAACGTCGCGGAGGTGTGACACAACATTTCCAATCTTGCCAGCCCAGCTTTGTGTATACGCGAAGAGCTCCAATCAATATCTTCAGCTCAGCATCGCGTATATGTAACTTGAAAATGGAAAAAAATTGTTTTTTTGAAATTTTAAATGCCAGTAGATGGAGCTAAATGATAATGATTTTCACAATGGTTAAGTCACGTGGCCTTTGACCTTCATGTATGAGCATCAGTTTATGTCCTGTGCTTCTGGTTTTGATAGTTTTTTTTTTTAGTGAAAACACACTGGGTATTTCATTAAAAAATTTTTTTGTTGTTGTTTTTATTTTCATTCTTTGCGTTTTTCATTATTAGAACTGGAGAAAGGCATCCAGCTCAATGTTTTCATTTATGTTTATTTTTATTAGGAGAATGTAGGAATAAGCATTTAGCTGACTATAGCAGGTGTTATGTCGCTGAACTTCCAGGATGGAAAAACTCAGACCAGTTGTCCTTTTTTATATTTATTTTAAAACTTAACACAGACTTTCTTGCTTAATTAAAAAGTTACTTTACTGCATTATTACAGAAGGGGAAAGACATCAGCTTTTCTGATGCATGATGCACCTTACTTGCTTGGTGAAAAAAGCCGTCATTGTCCTTGTGTTGATCCTCGTTTTGAATTATTCCACACACAGCAGAATTATTAAATTGGAACTTAATTACCTACAGATAATTACTGCTTAATTTTCTCTCCCTTTCTGTATTTATAATTTTGTTTTCATGCATATAATTTTAGTATTTCACATGTTTCATTTCTTTCTATTAATGCAATAGTCCTTATATTAATACATATTACAAATTAGTATATTAAGTATGTAACTTCAAAAATTAAGGATTTTATACGAATTTTCTTGTAAAAATAGGCCTAATTGTTGAAAATGTATGGGCCAGTGGTGATGTTCCATTTCGGGGTGTTCGGTCCTGTGGCTGCGCTCCATTCTCCGTGCACTGGTCCTCAAAGAATTAATGCAAAAATTAGAAACGGAAAAGTGTTAGGAAAACATGACTAATAATCAATAATATTCTTGAATCCACATAACCCTTGATTCTAAGATATGTGAATTATCAGAATTCTACTGTAGTATATTTTTTAATAAATTAGATGTTATTTAACTCAACAGTTTTCAGAAACTTAAGAATTCCCAAAAAACAAATTTATCATTAATTAAAAAATTCTTGAATATGAAACAGCAAATAATTTGTGAGAACAAAATCATTAGATGAAAAGGTTCAGAAGCTCAAAAAGAAATCTACAAAAATTGCAGAGCTGTTATATTGTGATATAAGTTCTAGTCCTTAAGAATTTGATAAATCAATATCCCTCAGCTTCTCCAACTATAAATCTGATGTTCAAGAAATGTTAATAAAAAAATATACGAGTATAATTAGAAACTTGATACTAATGAAGAAATGCACATCACAAAACAAGAGCAAAAATGTAAATAAAATGCTAATTTTTTTTGGAAAAAGATCATTTACAGTGATGATGCTGATCATTTAAATGGAAAATTAACAACTTTTCTTTAAGAAAATCAAAAAAAAAATTTTTTTAAATAGCTTCTAAATGCTAAATATTATTCAAAGAGTATTACTTCTTTTTGTTTTCCATAGGTTATTTGCAAGCGCCCACTGGACAGATTTTTCTCATGAAAAGTACGTTAAAAAATTTTAAACAAATTACTGTATCATTAAAAATGAAAAAAAAAAAACTGCCACTGCTGAAACAGCATAAAACAATTTCATCACTATATTAAAACCCAAATGTCTTTGCTTGTATATCAATTCTGCAGCATTAACCCTCTTCCTGATTTGCCCAAGTTACGTCAAGACGAGAATACCTTCACACAATGATTCAGCCAAGTGAACTCGGTATCCTCAAATGTTTACATATGATTAGTCTGAAGGATAAGAGTAAATACCTTCAATTTCCTTGCAAAGCATATTTTCCTTCTCCCCATCAAATCAACTGCCAGTAGTCGATGCTACAAATGAAGTAAACACAAAAACTTTCAATTTCAGGGAGTTCTATTGAGGAACAAAACTGCCTCTTTCTTCTTTGGATGCTGATGACGCTTTAAGTTATTAGGGTATTGACACCATAGGGTTGTCATTTAATAGGCTTCCTACTTCACAGAGATGGAGAAAGCAGTATCAGGCAGAGAAACTAACTATATTTGAAGCTGAGTGACAAATTTTTAAGCCTGGTTTTTCCAGTGACTGCTTGCTACTGCAAAACAAAATTTATTTCATTAAGCTATCATTGAAGGGAGTAAGTTCAATTTTAGAAATTCATAGCACAAATAGCTAGCTAGGAGGTAGCTATTGAAGCCTCTTCTAGATAAACCAATACATTTCCAAACAAGATTTTCTTGATATCCAAGGCACCTGAACCAGAAAGAGTGACCATGAACATAAACAAAAACATTGCCAATTTAAATGGCAACAGCCAATGAAATTTCATATAGAAATCGCATGTCCAAAGAACAGTGACATGCTTCTTAAACAGCATATGCTACAAAATATTAAGAGGTTTTACTGTTATTTTAACAAACGTAATTATAACGTCACACTTATTTAGGATAATGATATACCATGATCCAAAATCTGATTGACTTCTGTATAAATGATAGAATCATCTTGATGCTAATGATTTGTTCAGAGAGCAATACATTTTCTACCTCATTTGTTAGCATTATCTAAATCTGGCTACAATAAATTTTCCTACTTGTTTTTACATTCTTATATTATGTTCTGAAAAGTAAAAAAAAAAAAAAAAGAAAGAAAGAAAAAAAGAAAAGCCCAATCTATCCTCTGTTTTCATTTGGTCATATTTCTGACTTCCTACAGTGTTAGAGACCTTTTGATTTGCCACTTAGGATTTTCCACCTGCCTTGACTGCTCTGTGCAGTCACCAAATTGCGAAGTTACGAATGGAGGTTCAGCTTCTCAGTTCAAGCCCAGCTAAGCTAGTTTCTCATTTTTCCACCCCAAAAAATGTTTGACGTTTTATGTTATTTATAAAAGTGATAATTTTCCCCCTCTTTCATGCATTTATAATAAGATATAAAAATGCAAGCTTTTTTTTTAAATTTAATTATCAGAAATTAAAAGCTATATTTTAATACATTTATGAAGTGATCTATTTATTTTCTTTCTTTTGTGTAAATAAATGTTTACATACAGTCCAAAGTCTGAGATCAAGACTCAGCTTTTCCATATTTTGGAAATTTCCAGATTTTAGATCATTAAATTAAATTTAGAAGATGATATAAAGACATGGCTTTACTTATTCTTTAGATCAAATCGAAGATTGCTAACCCCCAAAAAGGGTTGGTGCTAGATCACAGGTAGAATAATTGAGGGGCAGCAAAAGTTTTAAAACTAGGACATCAAAAATATGTGTTTGCAAATCTTCCAGAATGTTGCCAAATGTTACCAACTTGGCAAAAAATTGTCACTGAGGACCACCAAGAATGAAATTGCCTGAACCTTGTGTTCTAATAGAGCTAGCTTTACAATTCTAATGTTGTCGCACTCAGAATAAAATATGAACTATTCTAAGTAACAAATAAACATTTATATACAAGACATATGACCATAAATTAGATTAAATACAAAATAAACTAAAAAATTATCAACCTAAAAAATAAGCAAATAAATAAAATAGTACAAAACACAACACTACACATAAACAAGAAAACAATCAGAAAGGATTCAGATATTGACAACATTTCCCCTTCCTCTTCAGGACTGTGTCTTCGGCAGCATAATCCCCAAGAACAGACACAACTAACCCTCATTACCCTAATAAGGTGCAAGTGTATCGCATTGCACTACCTTAGAGTTAAAAGAAGGAGTTCTTTGTATACACACCACTACATCATGCAGTCTCTTGATCGCATTATAGGAGCCTTCTCAGGATGTCTGTCACTTGCAAAATAACCCACACAATGATTCAGGCTGTAGAACAAGACTTGATCTTTTTCCTTGAATTCCTTCTCTATCAATTTTGCAACTTGTTTTGTCTTCATCTAATCAGTGGCTGTTTGGATCCTTCCCTTTGGAACTAATGAACATTCTCTAAATGTTCTTCCAGATCTTCCAGATACTGCTTGGGTGAAGAAGGCATGTTCGGCAGTCATTCAAAGAGCAGGTCACATGTCAGATGATGATCATGGCTAAAAATCATTTGCAAAGGAGAAACTCTAGTTATATCACAAACGGCACTCTCTTATATGCCAT
>KK115398.1:335540-349476 GCA_000611955.2 Stegodyphus mimosarum | reverse complement strand
AATGGCAGTTTTGGGTCCCAGTCTTGCTGTCTCCAAGACATAAATAGAGAGAGATGTCAAAGATTGTTTGATTGAACCTTTCTACCAGTCCTTTAAATAAGAAAATTGTGAATTTTTTTCTGTTGGTCAAAATGGATAAGAACAGACATTCCAAATCATGAAACTAGTTCTTCAATAGGACATTTTCAATGGTTGAAGATTCCTCATCAGGAATTTATTAAAGCAGTCCATGACAAACAGGATGTACTTATTACATTTAGTTGTCCGAAATAAAGGTCCACAAATGTGCAAAGCAATCCTCTCGAATGGTGCTTCCACAATGCACCTCTGTAACATTCCTTGGGTACACGTTTGTGGGTCTTTTGAACTTTACATGCATCACAGGATTTACACCACTTTTCTACATTTGCTCTGGCTTTGCCACAGGAGAAGTGTTCAAGAACTTTGTGGAATGTCTTTATTACACAAAATGACCTTCAATAAGGCTGTTGTGAAGCTATGACAGAAAACTAGGCACAAGAGATCTTGGTACAATGAGCAGCCATTAGAAACTCTTTTCGGTAACAGCTTCTCATTTGCGGTAAGAGAACTGCATCTCGCAGATGAAAGGAATTCCACAAGCCCAATATATTTTCATTATCAGACTAAAGTGTGTCATTTATTCCCAGCTGGGTTTTTCGTTCACAGTTTTCATTATCTCATTAATAGCTCCAATTCAGGAACTTCTATTTGGGCCTTTCTCAATTCTTCACTGTTCCATAAATCAAGTTCTGATGTTTGAATCAATGTTATCTGACAATTGGAACTTCAAAGCCATATTTTAACTCAGCTTTTGAAAAGTGTTTGCACATGATTTCCCTCAAAGTGCATCAGCAATCCTATGCAAAGTTCCTCTGCAAAGTCGAAAATCAGTGTTGTGTTCCTGCAGCTGCAGCCAGAGCCGGGACATGGGTGAGGCACTTACCTCAGGTGAATCACTAGGAGAGACACGAAATTGGCTATTCGAATTCGAAAATTATTTTAATTATGTTTTTAAATTCGTCAGTTATTATTAGCAGAAATAAGCTTCGACAAACTTAAATTAATAAAACAATAGGAAGAATTGCAAGAAAACCTGAAATTAATGCAATGTGTATTTGAACGTTATTTTCATTTATCAAAAAAGAATTTTTTTTTTAACATTTTCATCTGAAAGTTATAAATAATTGGCTATATTATTTTTCTGGATTTATAAAACTACAGTTAAAAAATACTTTAAGAATTATCAAAATAGCTATATTTGTATTATTGTTTAATACAAATATAGCTATTTTGATATATATATACAGGGGGGTACATTTACCATTTTGCCTTAGGTGAAAAAATATCTTGGCACGGCTCTGGCTGTAGCATCCATCTAGACACTTGATCCTCCAGATTCTATGAACTAAGCAGCAATTTAACGATGCATGGTCGAGTCGTAACTACAATTTCTGGTCGGAAAGATGGTGGTGGAAATGTTCTACAGTTTTCACGACGGTTAACAGCTCTTTGAGGAAGACACAATAATATCTTTCAGGTTTTGAGAGGTTTTTAATTAAATGGACAACGATGTACTCCTGGCCATTAATTTCTTATGAAACAACAGCTCCAACTCCTTCATTGTTGGCATCTGTATCGAAAACAAAGTTGTATTCCAGTTGGGAATAAGCCAAAACAGGAGAGAAAATTTAAAGCATCCCTCAGTGTTTCAAAACTTCTTCACACTTATTAATCCACAAGAACTTCAGCTTTGCTTTTCTATTAGACAATGTAAAGGCCTTACAATTTGAGAGAAACCTATAAAACAACTTCAGTAGTAAATGCAGAGGCCAAGAAAGCTCCTTAACAGGTCAATATCTTCATGGTAACACTAGCCACAAACAGCTTTGATTTTCTCCGATTTTGTGCACACCTTCAGCAGAGATAATATGACTAAGACATCAAACTTCTCAATGAAATAATTTAACATTTTGAATTATTCAAGTTATCTTCTTTGAGCTTCTGTAGTATTTTTCAGATATTTTCCAAATGTTCTTCAAAAGTGTGTCCCATAATAATAAAGACGTCGAGATACACAAGGGGAGCTTCATATGAAAGTCCATTCAAAACTCTGTCCATTAGATGTTCAGATATTGCAGGAGCATACTACTGTCCAAAAGGCATTACTTTAAATTGCAAGAGTACTTGGCTAGTTAGTAGATGCAGTCTTCTTCCTATCCTTAGGTCTATTTCCACTTGCCAGTAGCTGCTTGTCAAATCCAAAGAGTAATAGCATTTGTTTAATGCTAATGTGTCTAACATGTTGATTCAAGGAAAGGATAACTTTCTTTCTTTTAATGTCATTTAGACATCTATAGTTGACACAAAATTATATAAACCCATTTTTCTTGCAAATTCAGAAGATGACAGGTACTGCCCAATGGCTATACGAAGGCTCAATAATGTTATTGTCTAGCATCTCCTTCAGAAGCTTCCCAACTTCCTCTTGTTTTGCGAATAGAAGAAGTCGGATGTTACTTGACAGGTGAAAGGTTTCCAGTGTCGATCTGACATTATGCCACATTTGTACACTCAATACATGAAGTTGAAAAGATATCTTTAAATTCTTCTATTAAAATACTTGCAGTTTCAATACATTTAGCATTTAATTCTGTAATTTCAAATTAAATCTTTTACTTCAGGTTCTGAGAAACGGAACTTCACAGGGTACTTGTCACAGAAGAGCATTAAGCAATTTCCTCTCCTTTCATAAAAGTAGAAGGCCTGACACTTATGTTGCCAATACTGACTGGCACATTTTCATTTTCATTTCCATGAGGATAGCCACAATTAAAATCCTTTTGAATGTGCTATCATAATTCCCATGTCCACTGCTTTCACTGCATTGGTGATAATGCACTATGTGCTTGAAGGTATAATAATATTATCATAAGCAATGATCTTACAGGAGAATATTTGATTTTTACTCACTGCAAACATCGATCTTTCTTCATTACAGGTTTCATTATTTTTGACACTGAAACAAAATCCATATTTCTTTAAAAAATGAAGCCTGAGGAAGCAGGGATCAGATATATTGTAAACATCTTACTTAGTACTAATTAATTATTTTTATATTAAGAAACTTTCCTTTCCCTTCTAATTTCAATTTCCTGCCAGAATGCAAATTTAAATGACGTATATGCAAAATCTCAATGAATCTGGAAATAGTATTTATATAGGAGAATTGAAGAGTTAGAAGTAGAAAAATTCATTATGAGTAGAGCGGGTTATGCAAAAACAAGTTTATGCTGCGAGTGAGATTTACGGCCCGTCCACACAAGTATGCTCACAACATAGTTGCCATAATTTTTTTCCTGCCGGTGTAAATTCGCATTATGCAGAGGATGTAAAACTGAGTTCGCTCATGTTCAGCTTTTTCGCCTGTGATGTGGATTCACAGCCAACAGCTGACTAAGTTCTTATCACGTGGCATAATCGGAAAAAATTTGTTTACACTTCTCAATATGGCATCAGTTGGTCAGAACCACATAGTGTTGAGTTTTTTTCAAAAAGATTGTAACTGTCCACAGGAATAAAATCATCAGCATTGTTTATACCATCCTCGATTCTCTCAAACCATATATATTAGTATAAATTTCAAATTGAAAAACTGTATATTTATAAAGCAATCATCCGACCAATATCCATATGCTTCACCTGTAGTAACACCATAAGTAATAGGAATCTAAATAAATTACAGTTTCTACAAAATTAAATTTTCTGCTTTACAAAATTCTCCTTAATTATTACAAATGTTCACTATTTCATGTGAACATTCATGTGTTCATTCAGAAGCTCTATAAGTATCCCAATATTAAATACACCAAATACTAACTTTAAAAATATTATAACAACTTTTAAAATAAAGCAGTTTTTAAAAATATTATAACAACTTTTAAAATAAAGCAGTTGACTGTGAAAGAATATTCAATAAAAAAAAAGTTAATCCCCACCCCCCAAATTTTCAAGGACAACTTAAGTCATACGGTACACATTTATTGAATATTAATTAAATTCCCTTGCCTGATTTCTACTTGTTACTTTATTTTTCATAGAAGCTAATGTCACATATAGTTGAGTGGTCAGTGCGCTGGACTGCAAAGGGAGAGGTTGCACGTTCGAAGCTTACCCATATCAATTGTAAATTAAAGCTAGCTTTTCTCATTTTGAAACGGGTTCCTTATATTTAATCATGAATCACTTTATTCTTATTTTATCTATTTATTATTATTGTTTTCATTTCTTATTTTATTCATTATTATTATTGTTTTCATTTCTTATTTTATCTGTTATTATTGTTTTCAATTTAGTTTCAAAATGTCACTGTAAATAGGAACCATTACCCATTATGTAATGATATATATGCATCTCTTGTAAAAATTATTTCTTTATTTTTACCTCATTGCATATTTTATTCTCCACATAATTTTACATAAACTGCCCAAAGTTTGAATCTTATTCTAAATTCAAAAATAAATAAAAATAAGAAATAATAAAAAGAAAAGCAAAAAAAACTGAAAGCTTTCAGATTTTATATTACTCCCAAACGGCTTCCCCCCCTTCAATTTACAGGCACATACATGTTTTGAGAACATTTGGGCTAATGTCTCATTGTGCTAAAATATTTAAAAACAGCATATCTTTAAAAATTTTATTGAATGAACCTTTTTCTTTTAATTTATTTGTGTAATAATATATACAGAATAATCAAATTATAAAACACTTTATTACACAGATTCCCTTACATGTACTCCCCTGCCATACATAAATAAGCAAGCCAAGGGAGAGGGGAAGATTAAAAAATATGAAGTTGATTTTATTATGTGATGGATGGCATTTCATTTAATTCTCTTTATATACTGCTTTATAAATTTAAATTTCTTACAGTTTTATAAATCTTAATTTCCATAAAACTGATTTGTGCATATAATAATTGTTTAATCTTAATCAGAGTTGTTAAATTGCTTAATAAACAAAATTTCACTATAAAACGAATCGAGGGTGATATTCTTCTGACCAAACTACAAAACAGAAAACACTTTAAACTTGCAGCCTCATATGAGAGTCACGTGATTTTTTCTCTTCAATAATTCTACTGGGAAAACACAGACTTATAGACGCTTGCGTCCTCGTTTGGATGACTTTTCGTCGGTGACTTATGTTTCATTGTGTCATTTACGTTTCTAACGTAGTCATATGGACACACCTTTGTACTGCATGTTTGCAAGTAGCTATGTAGTTGAATATGTGTGCTAGCCAATTACTTTTAGAATGTTTGATATTTTACACTCAGCTTTACTGTGTGCAGCTGATAAATCTGATTTAGATTGAAGTAGGAACCAGCCAAGCAGCTGAAATTTGATTGTACGTACTATTTTGTGTTTAAGTTATTTCACCACAAGTAGTGGTAAGATGGAATTACTTACCAGCAGGGTGAAACCAGCACAGGAAAGAGCAACAGATGGCAATTATGCTAAATAAACTTACAACCACCCTGCTTGCAGATATTTTATTTTGCACAGTATGGGAAAATGGAACAATTACATGAAGCAAAAGAAAGATCATAGGCACACAATTAAAATTATAAGACTACAATTCTGGACTAGCCCTTAAAAAAGGACTGCTTGGTATTTTTAAAAAAATTAAACTCAACAATAAATGGCAACAAAGGCATTCTGATTCTCATAGATTACTTCAAGAAGTTGGCAGAAATATCTTCAGTTTTAATCAAAAAGTTCAAAAAATCATGAGAATTCTTCAAAATAGAAATTCTACTTCTCCATTTTCAGATTCATGTTCCCATTCACTTAGAAATGAGTATAAATAACTTATATTCACTCAAAGAACTGCACAAGCTTACTTTGAATAGAAAAGATTCATACTTACACTTCATGATGAGCCAATTCTATTACACTGTCTTAATTCGTAATGGAATTGGCCTATCAGTGGCTGAGTTGCTGAACACTGATTGTTTGACTTGGGTTCAATTATAGGCAAACAGCCTGGCTGCATGAATGTTTTCATGGTTTTACCCAAGTATAATGTGTATACACCCAAGTATAATGTGTTTCCCTTCGAATAGCCTCCACAAAGGAATCCCTCTCCTTAGACAGATAGCCCTAACTTACTTTGCCATAACCAAATAAACCAAAACCTAATGGAATTATTTTGTAATAATTACCTTACTTTTATTACTTTTAAGTCCTTACATGCTCAATACCATTTCTTTTGAATGATAGTCACTTAAGATAAAGTTCAATACCCACAGAAGAATTTTTTTTTAAATTACTAATAAAAAAAGATTTTTTATTTCTACACAGAATTAATATTAAGCTACATTTTACATATTTGTTTAAATACCTGTAAACGTGGCCAATCTTCAGGCTTAAAGACATTAGGAGAACAACCACACCAATCTACTATATGTTTATACTGGCATTTACAACCCTGCTTCCTTTTCCAGTTCGTGACATGAAGATTGTTATCAATTACTGTTCCACAGAATTCACTATTTTGAAGCACGGTGTGAAAGAAAGACTATAAAAAAAAAGTATAAAACAATTGAAAACAAGGAGCAATTTTAAAAATATGACATATAGAGATTATAAAGATACAACAGTTGTATTATTTTTCTAAATGCTTTCCTCATGTCTACTAAGTCAAACAATTTGACATAGTAACAGTCTTTAAACATCAGTTTAAAAATAATACTTTATGCATACATTTTTTTAATATTAAATATTACCCTTTACAAGTTCTTTTACCAGCAATTATTAATTAACAAACAAGTTTCAACTTTACTCCAGCTATAAAACAAATATTTAACTTTAATTCTGAGTATCTAAACATCAGTTTTCTGGTATATGTACAGAGTAATTCCTTATTTACCTATTTACATATTTCCATTTCTTAATGAGAAATATATATCACAGAGACTCAAACATAGACAACTCTGAAATTTTAAAAGAGTTTTACAAAGAAATTTTAAAAAAATGGAGGGCACTATAGAGATAAGTTCTCAACATACTGAAGATGCTCTCGAGAAAGATAACGATAAACAACAAAAGCTGACACAAAATTAACTGAACATGTATTATTTTAAGTTAAGCGACAAATGAAAATTTACCTTATACATTCTGGGCTGCATATATGAGACAGATAAAGCTTTTAGGATATCTAAAGACCTAGGATACTATATGTTCATGAATACCATGTTACGTGCACCCAATTTTTTTGATAGACCAAAAAAGGAAAGAAAAATAAATGTCCGTGAATATGGCACACATATATTCATCAAGCCCAAAGAAAGCTTAATTTACAAAAAAAAAAAAAATAAAAAAAAAAAAAAAAACTTTTTTTTCTGGATTACAAGCATACAGAAACAAGAAATATGATACCAATTGATGGTTATCAGGAAAGAAATCTGAGCTACTACCTGCAGCTTTTACAGCTCCTGCCTAAGTACATCACACGTCCAGTAACATTTTAATTAGAATGAATAAATCAGTTAACAGAATTTAATTCTATGACAGAAAGAAAAAACTGCTAATCTAAGTATGCAATATAAAATTTTATTTGATTAACAATAGCTTCAGTAGGTAACAATCACTGCACTAAACATGGATTTAAAAGTCCCGAGTGATCTTTTAAAATTTACTGGTAATCTAACAAAGGCAGATAACTTACCACACGATGGCACTTCTTCCCACTTTTACAGTCTGGAAACACAATGTAGATTGTCAGTCTTCCTGACCTTCTGCACTGCTGTCAGCACTGATGCTTTTCGAACTGCCAGTATTCTCTTCTTCCTCATCATCCCACACTACACAATCCTCACTTCTGTCCATGCTATTTGATATTTCGCACTTTTTGAAGCTCTTAACAACAAGTTCTTATGAAATTCCATCCCAAGTGTGTTTCATCCACAGATTCAAGATATTTCGGGCTTCTTGATGCAACCAGTAGGTGTCAGTCAGTGAGTGATTTCCAGCAGCCATCAATTCCACGTACATTATTATCAGTGCTGCTTTAAATGGCTGATTAATGCATACATCTAGTGGCTGCACAGATGTCATCCCACATAAAATAACCACAGGACCAGTCCTTTTCTACTGGCAGAAATTTTTGCACTGCATCAGTTCAATGTGCACAAGAATTGTCCGGCACTAACATACTCGGCAACTTCAACAGACCACCCAGGAGGCAATCCTATATGCACTTCATCCAATCCTCAAAGAAGAATCTATCCACCCAGACTCTTGAGCCTTACGATGATTCCATGTGGCAAAGCTTCCTTTGGCAGGGTTTTGAACTTCAGTATAACACAAGGAAGCAGCTTTGTTCTGTCAGTTGGAACTGAAAGCATTACAGAAATGCACTAATTTTCCCTGCTCCTAGTTCTTATGCTCACTGTCTTTTTACCCTTTACATTCATGGTCGTATCCAGAGCATCTCAAAATATACAGGTGTCTGATCAGAGTTATCAATTTTTGATTGAATGTATTTTTTTTTCCAAGTTCAATAATGTGGCACTGAAATGCAATCAATTTCTCCTTGTATTGCTTTGGGGAGGCGTTATTTCCCCCCTAATGCATAAACCGTTGCCCCTAAAAAATTTGTGAACCCAGCCTCTGCTTGCCTTAAAACCTTTTCTTTGTACTTCCCTAGCAATTTGGATGGCCTTTAACTGACACGTTTCAGTAGGAACACTATATACACTTGCCCGTTTTTTAATCATGTATTCTTAGGTTTCTATTCAATGTCAGGGTGTTTGGCACGCTGGCCTCAGAAAGCCCTGCGAGATACACTGCTGCATTGAAGCAATTCTTTTTTCTTTCGCTAATCTCAAATACATGACTCACCATAACTCATTGCCATAAAAATTTGCACACCAAGAAAGAGTTGTCAGAATGAAACAAAATTTTACATATGTAAGTATTACTTTGATGTAAGTAAAAGATTAAAAAATCAAAGAAAAAAAGGATCATTTATTGCATAAAAAAGTACACATAAATGGAAGTTTCAGTACTCTGTTGAACCACCTCTAGGGCCAACACACAATGCGATATGAGCGGGCAATGAGGTATACAAGTTCCATATGGTGTCCTGAGACATATCGTTCCACAGTTGCTGTAAACACGCTTCTTGTTCAGTCCAATCTCATAGGCTGTAGAAGCTGCCATCCCAAATGATCGCAGAAATACTTGATTGGTGACAAATCTAGAAATCGAGCAGGCCAGATAAGGGTGTTAATGTGGCTGAGGCAGTCTTGTGAGATCCGTGCTGTGTGTGGCCAAGGGTTGTCTTGCTGAAAACAAGCTCCTGAAAGCCCTGCCATGAGTGGCAACACATGTGGCTGAAGGATGTCATGGATGTACCGCTGGCCTGTCATTGTGCCATGGATCAATATTAGGAGTGATTGTGTATCGTAAGCAATGGCACCCCACACCATCACACCAATTATGGGAACGGTGTGTCGGCAGAATTGAGGCATTCACCATGAAGCCTCCACACACAAACATGATTGTCATCACTGGTCAAATTGAATCTAGATTCATCGCTGAAGATGACCTGGTTCCATTCCATTAGAGTCCAATCCTGGCGTGCATGATACCACTCCAAACGGAGGCGTCGGTGGGTGGGTGTCATTTTCGATGGCAGCGTAACGGCCTCAGCGTTTCCTTAGCAAAAGATTAAGTACACTCGAACAAGCTCTGCTTACCTGTCTTATACTCCACTCTAGTGGCATTATGCAATGCACAATCACACTGCATTTCTAATTATTTGCATATCTACCCGACATGTACCTTCATGCCAAGTTTCATTACGATCCCACAATTATTTCTTGGTGCACAAATTTTTATGGCAATGAGTATATTTTCTCCCCACAGCTCAATTTCCTACCAATTTTGCTTCATGCAGAATTTTAAGTTTCTCACTGACGGTGAACAAACGCAAATGCCTGCCACTCAGCTCAAGAACCCTTCACTGAGAAACACGTCTTTACTAATGACAAATTTCTGGAGTCTCATTTCAGAATGATCGATTTACCAGGCATTCATATCACCACAGGGCTATCTCGAAATGGTTCAACAAGACGTCTTAAAGCAGAGATGAAAGGTGATTCATACTGACATGAAGATCAGGGAAGCAGCGTAGCATGGGCTGGGCAAAATGTTAAAGTCTGTATGTGTCTATGCAGTTGGGGGGGGAAGTGCTAATGTTACCCTTCCACCCAGTTGCCTTTTTCTTTCTTGAGGGCAATTTCAAAGCTGCGTTGACAAAGTGATAATCAGACCTGCTTCTTAAAGCTGGCTCAAAGACCATTTTGTGAGAGAATGAAAGAGGGACAATTTCTCTTTAAATGAAAGCTAATGGCAGGGGTCAGGGAACTGGGATTTCTGTCTAAGAAATTCCATAGCTGCAGCTATAAGCAGGAAAGAAAGGCTGGAATTTTGTTTCAGCACACGTCAATTAACATTTTGGGAGGGAGAAGATTACTGACTTGTCTTTGTTCTTGTTGTCTCACCATACAATTTCCTTGAGGAATGCTCTTGAGTTTCATGGGATCAGTAGGTTGCCTCATTTTGTCAGTCTTTTGCATACCTTCCTTAACATGTACAGAATTTTAAGTTGTAAAATTTCTAAAGAGTTTTGTGGCAATACTGTCATTTTGGTAACTGAGTATTCAGTTCAGTGGCCAGGACTAAAGGAGGGAAACAAGCCACTGGCACAAGTTGACACGGGAAGCACAGAAACGAACTTTCATTACAATTTTCCAGCGAAATGGAGATAGCATTAAGGCCACATTAAGCAAAATTTCAGTAAAACATACATTAAAAACTTTGTGCTTATTTACGTGTTTTGCCATGCACACTTTTGAAGTTGAACGTTGATTCAAAGTTGGGGAAGGTGGCATCGCACTTCAGAGAAAGTGGCAAAATGTTCAAATCATCTTCCTGATCACTTAAGAACAAGTCTCGTTTTGTGCTTTTTTATTTCCAGTTTCTAATCAAACTATCGTACATTCTTCTGTTGTAGTGATGTAGACAATAAAGAAGCACATGTTTTGCTTTTTCTTGCAATATCAGTTTCTTCTCCAAGTACTGCAAATTCAGCCACCTGCAAGCAAACACTGGCTCTGAAATGACAAAAACAACCCCCTCCCCTGCCTTTGTCTTGGAACTGGTTTGTGTACCGGAATTCCTTCTTCCTTATCAGCTGAGCTCCAGTGCTGTTGTTAATGTTATGATTAAGAAACCAAGTTCGGCAAAAACATTCAGAGAATAACAGTTTGGTTGAAAGTACCAATATATCCTCTACAAATCTCCGGCCAGGATTTATTATGAGAAGGTACAGCAGCAGCAGCATCATATAATGTTATACTTTCTGGGAATACCGTAGCTTCAAAAAGAAATACTTTATGCTGACCAACTTGCATTTACCTGGCCTACATTGCTTAGTTTTACGTAAGTCGTGCGCATTGATTTTTTCAATTAAAATTATCAAAAAAACCTGCATGTAGTATTCATGAACATACGGTACTTCCTTATGTTTAGAATGTACTCATGGGTAGGCCCCCCCTTTTTTATGAATGTTTTAGAGAAAGAACAAAAAATTACATGTAAGACAGCACTACGCACATTAATTTAATACATTAAAAATTCTTTACAAGAGGATAACAAATAAAAGGTATACTTGGAGGTAAAAACGGATATATGTTTTATTTTGACATATAAATTACATGAAAAACTACCAAACACAATTTTTAAATCTTAGATAGCCTATATAACACAGATACAGTTTTCTAAAGAACATTTTAATGGGGGTATTGTATTTGGGATGCTATGATATATCAATATTTATATTAAAATATGGCTCAACAAATATTTTTTCTCAGTTAAAAAATTTAACTTACTTTAAGTGCATGAAAGTCACACTTATTTTTTAAAAATCAATAACAAAAACTGTCAAAACATTTCACTTCACAAACAAAGCAATATAAAAACACTAGGCAATATGAAATACAACTTTTTATAACCTAAATAAATGCAATTTTTTTGTTTGTTTGTTTCATATTTATTGAAAACAACCTATTTGGTACATACTGAATATTATATATACTTAAAGAAGTGATAACCTAGACTTTTGACACTAATCATTAATTCAATATTTTTTTGGCCCCTAAAGATACATTTACATATTTTATATATTAGTATAACCCAAACAGCAAATGGCTATAAAAATTTGATTTTTTGATTTTCAAAAATGAGAAGGACATAAAATATTTAATTTCATTTAAGTACATTACACTTCTATTATTTTGAAAACATCCACTTAAAATATCATATTTACTGCTAAGCCAATTTAATAGGGCCTTATAGAAAACTTAATTCTTGTTTAGAATTGGTTAATTGAGAGAGCAACTTTCTGTAAATAAATAACTAATTAATCTATGCATTCATGCTACTTTGTTCAAGAGCATTTTGAAGATTTAATAGTTACATAGTTTTAATTAACACAATTTAAAATTTAACATTAATTTACTAAGCATTTTACATTAAACAAACAACCCTATGTTATATTTAAAAGTTAAAAATAATTTTATGCCAAAAAACAGTAATATATGCATAGTTAAAAAAATTATCACCTCTGCAGGAAGTAAGGTGTAACGGAAGACAGTCATAAGGCCTTGCAGAAGAGTATTGTTTTGTTGTGTCACATACAAACAAAAGCTACGATGTAAGGCAATCCAATCGCTTCCACCATCTACACGTATTCCCCAAGGTAAGGTCCTGTCTCCCAGGCGCCACATATGAGTATCACATTCATAAAAAGTCTTATCAAGACCTTGTTTTGCAATAAACCTACAATAATATGCCAGCATATATTTCTGGATAGAAAACAAGCAATACACCTTGACAAACTAGTTTACATTTTAGAAAAACAAAATGGTACATAAAGTCTTACAAAAAGTTTAAAAGTAAGAATTCATAAATCAGACAGTGAATGGCATTTAAATGAAATACGACTAAGAAAATGCCCTTTGAGTCTTGAATATTCTTCAAACCCTAAGAATTTATAATTTAAACATTGAATTCTCAGCAGACCAAATGGATAAAGTTTCAGTTTACAGCTGATATCCAGGAAAGAAAACTGAAATAAGAGTAATCATTAGACCAAATGGGACATTAGCCCTAAATAAGATTATTAGTCCTGAAATGGCATTTGTGCTGAATCACCATGAACAGTGTATCACTTTTCAAATCTTCGCCACCATATATTATTGCCCTGTATTATATTTAAAGAAATTAAATAATGAAGTATCTGCATGAAAGTATGCATGTTTCTCACACAGTGAAAAAACAGCACCTACAGCCATCAAATTATGAATAACACAGTCCTCCCCCTAAAGCCCAAATTTTGAATTTGTTTTATTACCTATTTCATATTTTGTAAAACTTTAATGAATTTTTGATTGATGACAACGATTTCAAAATGAGCAGGTGATGCTGTAAGGAAAAAAACATTTTTATCTCCAGCATGCGAGACTGTCTGTCGGAAATTCTAAAGATTCTAAAGATATTTTTTAATATTTTATGATTTTGCCATTGAATGAAATGTTATGTGGCATAAGCACCAAGAACGTGATATTTAAAGCCATCTCAGTAAGAAAACTGAATATTGATATGATGAACTGAGAAAAGATTAGGGGGGGGAATGTATGACAACACAATTCTAACTGTATACTGCTCTGGTACTTTTAAAATTTTTTTAATTTTGCTATTGAATTAAATATGGGATAAGTGTGAAGAAAATGATGCTTAATAATGAAGTTTAAAAAAAAAAAAAAAAGGAAAAAAAGGGGTACTTA
>KK115398.1:309010-327186 GCA_000611955.2 Stegodyphus mimosarum | reverse complement strand
AAAAAAAAAAAAAAAAAAAAAGACTCCAAATGAATACCCCCTCCCCCCAAAAAAGGTACATACTGTCAGGTAACTGTACTGTAAAGGTATGCTCATAACAAATTTGTAGAACCCTATATAAAAAATATTTAGCAGGAGATAAATGGAAATACACTGACTTAATGAAGTATGAGTTTTCCACATTAACTGCAACAAAAAGAGCTCTGTTTATTATCAGAAACAAAGAAAAAAAAACCATCAGTGAAAAGAAATAGAATTATGACTGTCACAGAGTTCTCATACAATGAGAAATTCAAAATAAGAAGAGTGGAAAAAAACATAATCTACTCAACATACTATCAAGAGAATGTTTTACATCTGATAATTACAGAAGAAATTCCACTTCTTTAACCCAATGACTTTCAAAGAGTGAAACAATATCAATACAAAGCAACAAGTCATACATCAAAGAGTACCACTGCATTCCTTGAAAAAATACAGACTGATACAAGTAGTTCATATATAACTTTTCAACATATTCCTGCGAAGTCTTTTAGTTATGGACAATCATGCTTTCTGCAAAAGAGTTCTTTCTAAGCCCAGACTCTTTACAACTGATAGATTCTGGAAAATGCATGATATTAAAATTTCTAAGTGAAAATAAGCAACATTATTAAAGGGAAAGGGGAAAACCATCAAACAATATTTCTACCAAGAAAAAAAAAAAAAAAAAAAAAAGACTCCAAATGAATACCCCCTCCCCCCAAAAAAGGTACATACTGTCAGGTAACTGTACTGTAAAGGTATGCTCATAACAAATTTGTAGAACCCTATATAAAAAATATTTAGCAGGAGATAAATGGAAATACACTGACTTAATGAAGTATGAGTTTTCCACATTAACTGCAACAAAAAGAGCTCTGTTTATTATCAGAAACAAAGAAAAAAAAACCATCAGTGAAAAGAAATAGAATTATGACTGTCACAGAGTTCTCATACAATGAGAAATTCAAAATAAGAAGAGTGGAAAAAAACATAATCTACTCAACATACTATCAAGAGAATGTTTTACATCTGATAATTACAGAAGAAATTCCACTTCTTTAACCCAATGACTTTCAAAGAGTGAAACAATATCAATACAAAGCAACAAGTCATACATCAAAGAGTACCACTGCATTCCTTGAAAAAATACAGACTGATACAAGTAGTTCATATATAACTTTTCAACATATTCCTGCGAAGTCTTTTAGTTATGGACAATCATGCTTTCTGCAAAAGAGTTCTTTCTAAGCCCAGACTCTTTACAACTGATAGATTCTGGAAAATATTGGAATAGGCATGGAAATCAGTACCCCTGGAAATTTTATGAAAAGCCAATCTATCATGAAAAATTTTACACAGCAGACTTTTACTCCAGAAAAAAAGGCTATCTGATTGAACATTTGAAAAAACACTCTTTACATTTTAAACATTGTGTGCATCAGGAGCCGAGCAGGGAAGTTGCTGAACACTGATAGTTCTGTCTGGAGTTTGACTCCCGGCAAACAAGCAGGTTGCACAGGCAATTTTATGCTTTTACCCATGTGTAATATATATATACAAGCCAGTTTTCCCTAGAAAGCCTTCACGAAGGCATCCTTCCCCTTATGCAGATAGCCCTTGAGTGCTCTGCTGTAATCAAATAAACTGCAATTCAAACATTAATTACACAACCTTGAAAGATTCTAAAAGTGTTTAAACACCACCCTCTGTAAATGCAAGTAGAATTTTGTCTTAGTTTACTTTTTTCATAATGTTTTCATTATTTTCAAGTGTTTTCTGTTTGACAGTTGTGCTTGGTGATTTTCTTCTATGGCAGTTAGCTATTTCAACATAGAAAAACCAAGAATCTTTGCAGCTAATGATCAACTACAGTACAAGAACCGAGATCTGTATCCATTAGGGGTTCAGCAATTCTGGATTTGGGATTTTTCCAGATATTAGATCATCAATTTAAATCTAGTTAAGATGACATGTAGAAATTAAAAAATATGAAATAATGACTTATGACCTTGAAGCATGTGTTCTTGACCAAGGGAAAATTTCATAGTTTCATAGGAGGAATGTGATCAGCCTTTTATTTACCTGTTAAGCATTTAGTTTTCATTTATAATTATGCAAAATTATTTTTGGTATTTATCAACATTTTCTATACTTTTTCCTGTTTAATTTATAAAGCACATTAGAAATAATTTAAATTTAAATAAATGCATACGTATTCTTTTATTTTGGAAAGAAGGGAGGATGATCATCTAGCAGTGATAAAAGTGGTGAATAAGGCAAAAAATGTTGAGAACCACTACCTTAAAAAGATTTAAAATTTTTATATATAAGAGCTCAATATTTATTTGCTTTACTAAACATTTCTTTTAATGTAAGCTGTTTAAGTTAATTTGTTTTTTGTACTAATGCTCCCTCTTTAATTCTACAGACAGATTAATTTCTTGTTCATGTCCTGTAATTGCCTTCTCATGCAACTCCCACTTTGAAATTTTTTCATTCTCAAATATTCTCTCTGTCACCTTCTATACTAGTGGTAATGATATTTCCTAGATTTAGAACCATACTACAGATCTTGTCATCCATTCATTGATTAATGGACTGGAGCACTGTCATTACAACAAAAAACTTATGTTATTTTATCTTAATTTATAACTTGGAAAATTTCACTTTTTGTTTGTGATATCTGAAAAACCTTTAAATTGCTTTTTAAAGTTGGTCATAAAGTTTACCTAGCAACTGCTTTACATTATTGGAAACTAAAGACATGTTCTTCAGCTAAATTTTTTTCTTGCTCCTATCACATGTTGACTAAGTTAAACCTGAATTATATTAGTTTCATTATTTCTTATACATAAACCTGTTTCCACACATGCTTAAAGCTTATGCCAAATAAATTAATTCCTACATAAACCTATGGCTTATTCAGGGCTGCTGCTAGACATTTAGCGGCCTGATGCAGTCTCTGCATCTTAGATATTCCGCTGCCAAGCACCTCCCTATATAATAAAAATTTTGCCACCCCTAAATTTTGTGTACCAGTGCTTTCCCTAAATCCTAAAGATTTTTGCCATCCCTTAGTTTTATTGCTTAGCTCTTCTCTGAATTCCAAAAATTTTTTCGTCCTCTAAATTCCGTAACCCGGTATGGCAGCAATAGCTCTGGTACGAGTCCTAGTCGTATCTGAATAACACATCAGTTATTCTCAATTTAAACAGCATCAAATGTAATCTTTTGAGGCACAATGGCCAGCATGTCATGCAGAAGCATCATAGGTTCAGGGTTTGATCTCCGGGCTGGGCAAGGTTAACTCAGCCTTTCATCCCTTGAATGGGTCGATATAATGAGAATCAACTTCACTTGGGGACTAAACAATGGCAGTCCTGAGATAAACTCACCACTTGTCCAGGGTATATGCTCATGCATCCTAGGGCCCATGGTCAAGAAAGCAGATATCAGGCCACTGCAAGTCATAGCTTAGTAAGGGCTGTTGCACCACTAAGTTTTTAGTTTAGTATACATAATCTTTTAGCCTATTAGTATCATTTACAAAACCTATTTTTTACAGATGGAAAGAAATTTCTCCTAGCCAACACAACACTTCACAGCAGAGTTAATTGAATTCTGTAATCATCCCCATGTGTAATGTCAGCATAAAAAATTACCAATGCTTTTTGGTATTCAATTATTAATATTTAAAAAAAATTCTTCAGACATTGCTACATGAGTAATTTCTGAAGCTGCTCTGTGTTGATAGTCATGTGGTTAAGAGAAAAATGACAAAATAATGATTTGTTAGATTGGCATCAGGTATATTAATTATTTAGTTAGTGTAAAATTAGCAATATTAAAATATAGACTGTTTCAATTTGAGATTTATAAGCAAAAAGTTGCCTATGGAGCCAAATTATTGACCGTACAGATTTCTGCTAATAAATGATTATTTCTTCAATTTAGAGGTATTTTATTTAGCACCAAAGTGAAATTAAACCACTATTCTCCACATGTTTTATCATGAAAAAGTACCATATGCGCAAGCATAAAGCATACTCCCTCCCCCCCCCCAAAAAAAATCCTTCTAGTGATCTGGACGTCTGGATTTTAGATTATTACACATACTGAACATCACGATTTAGGACTTTATAGTTACAGTTAAGTCTTATATTTATAGCTGAAAGTTCAGCATAAATGACTATGATGAAAAAAACATGACACTTTATATGGACTATAGCCCCATGAAATTTGCAATATTATTATATATGGTGATTACAACTATAAAGAAATGATATTTTATTATTAAAAATGTAAATAATAATAAACGGAATCAATGCATGAATAATAAATGGAATAAAAACAAGAAGTTGCAAAAACACTTTAAATAAATAATTAACAAAATTACCTACTGAGTCAACATGAATGTAGAAATAATGTTTTTCACTGAAAAGTGACTTGATAAGGCGGTATACTTGACGGACGGCACGACCATTAACTGTTAGAAGATACACAATTCTGACAGAGTCAGGCCCCAGTACTGATACAGCAGGTTTTGGCTCAAGCTTTACCATCTCTACAATGTTAAATAAATATTTTATAATATAGAAAAACAAAGCACAAAAAACAAGTAAAAGTATTAAATGACCTTTTAAAAATAATTTCTAACACAGAAAGCTTGCTGCACTAAAATATTCATTTAATTATATGACACAGCATCAGCTTTTCATAGCAGTTTCCTTCTCTAATTACTAGCAGTTACTTTAGAATAGGCACTTCAAGGTCCTTTTTTCCCTTCTGGTCTTCTTCATGATCATGGTGAAAATTATTGCAGATGTTGATCATGTTCTATAATTTATTAAAATCATCTAATCCTCTGTGAATGATGATGAGACACATTGTGATTGACAAGTCTAATACAAAATATATTAGTATTATAATAGATATTCTAATTTTTATGCTCTTTGGCTAATTTTATTTTGCAATTTTCTTCCACTTTTATTTTGAGAAAATTCTGAACTGGGAAGAAAAGTAAGAATTTATCGAAGTACTTTTAAATACGATGAAAATTTATTAATTACTGTACATATCTGGATAAAATTAGTAATGTATCATGTAATGAAATAAAATAAATAGAAATATATATTAACTGATTAAACATTAGTTGAATCTTTTTTTAAAAATCTACAAATGTCTACAGCAAATTAAGACAACTCAGATAAAATGAAATAAGAAAAAAGGTCAATAAAATGTAATAAAAAAACATATTTCAGATGAAATAAAATTTAATAAGAAAGATTATTCTGGAAATTACTAGGAGTGGAGGAATAAAATTCACACAATTTTAAATTTCATTTATTGCTGGGAAACACTTAAATTAAAAATCAGGAAATTTGATGACCTACTGACAGACCACGAGATTCGATGAAAAATTAGGAGTTTTCCGAAAAATTGTGAGAGTTGGCAACTATGTTATAGCCTAAGCTATATTAAAATATGAATATAAAACACATCATAAACTTAATGCAGATACAGATCACAAAAATTAGAAAATATATTATTACACAGAGATTAATCTTTATATCAATGCAGTACTGTAGTAACTAAATGTTAAACTAAAAAATATGTATCAAAATTTAAGTTGAACTTTCAGGGTGAAATGTAATTTTTATGTGCATTATGAAACACACGACTCTAAAAAATTTTTATTTTATATGCATCATTCAAAACTAGGCAAAAGAGGTACATAACTAAAAATTCATAACTTATATGAAACTAACAAATTTTTTAGCCAACAAAATTGCAGAATAATGCATCATAAGTAAAAAAATTCAAAATAGATCCATTAATTTCAGATGTAAATGTCATGACAGATATTAAATAATTAATTAACTGCTGTATTCAGTGTGAATGTAAACATGATATTTTTTTCACAAGCAATAACTGATGAACATTCGTTCAACCATATTTCATCAACATAACTGATCAGTTACTGCAGCTTGCCAAAGAAGTGAATAGCTGAAAGCAGGCTATATATTACTGGCTTTCATATATGTTAGAATTTTTCATGGCTTTACACATAAATTATGAAATTAATTCTAAAAATACTAAAAAAAAGACCAAACAGTATGACAAATTTTAAAAAAAATGAAAACTATTATTTACAAACTATTACTAATAACCAGAAAGTTATTAAAACCATTATCAAAAAAGCAAATTTATAATATTAACTGTATGATTTTGAAAACGTATACACTACCTTGCAATCTAATGAGATTTACAATACAGTGGTGCCTTGCATAAAAAACGCCTCCCACAACGAACGCTGCACACAACGAACTTCATTTCATGATTCATACAATGAACTTCGTTTCACACAACGAAGTCGCCCGAGCTTCCACGACCGCTTTGCCCGAGCTTCCACGACTGCTTCGCCCGAGCTTCCACAATCGCTGCCGATGTATTGCATCCTTCCGCGCAGGCACTGCAGGCAGTTGTTAGTCACTGTGCTTAACTTAAGCACGTATCGCAGCAATCTTTCTCCATTATGAATTAAATCACGCACGTATCACGGCAGTCGTCCTTTTAAGTTAAACTCAATATTTTTTTTATATCATGGCTTCTAAAAAAAGCAGGAAGGTGATTTCTGTTGAAATGAAACAGGAAATAATTAGAAGGAGTGAATGTGGGGTAAAACAGTGTGACCTCGTCAAAGAGTTTGGCCTCAGCAAGATCACCATTTTCACCATTTTGACAAATAAGGATGCAATCAAATCAGCCAAAGTAGCCAAAGGAGTATCAAAACTATTTCATGAAAAACATAGGTCTTCAATCCACGAGGAAATGGAGAGGCTATTAGCAATTTGGATTAAGGACAGGCGGGTGAAAGGTGACATAACAACCCAAGATATTATCTGTCACAAAGCCAAGAGAATTTATGATGATCTAAAGAAAAACGTCCCTGGAAGTAGCAGCAATCAAGATAATGAAGAAGAATTCAAAGCCAGCAGGGGGTGGTTTTTTAGATTTAAGAAAAGGTGTGGAATCCACAGCGTTACTATGCATGGTGAGGCTGGCAGTGCTGACAAGAAAGAAGCAGAAAAGTTCTCCATTAACTTTCAAAAATGTATTAAGGATGAAGGATACTGCCCACAACAAGTGCTCAATGCCGATGAAACGGGTCTTTCCTGGAAAAGAATGCCGAGCAGAACCTTCATTACAAAAGAGGAGAAGAAATTGCCATGACACAAAGCCATGAAGGACAGACTTACCCTTAAGTTTTTGTCTAATGCCAGCGGAGACCTCAAGATCAAACCTCTATTGGCTTATCAATCTGAAAATCCAAGAATTTTCAAGAAAAATAACGTTATTAAGTCCAAACTGCCCGTCCATTGGAAGTCCAATCAAAAAGCCTGGGTGACCCAAGTTACCTTCAACGAATGGATTCTGGAAACCTTTGCTGATGCCGTGAAGAAATTCTTGCTGGAAAAAGAACTGCCGCTCAAAGCCCTTCTGATACTTGATAATGCCCCTTCTCACTCAAAAGACCTAGATTAAATATTGCAGGAAAATTATCCTTTTATCAAGGTGCAGTATTTGCCACCAAACACCACATCCATTCTTCAGCCAATGGATCAGCAAGTTACTGCGAACTTTAAAAAACTCTACACTAGAGCCCTAAGGTGTTTGAAGAATGCGAGTTTGGTGGAGACAATATGACTGTCCGAAAGTTTTGGAAGGAGAAATTTGATGCCCTTATGGCAATACGACTTATACAGAAGGCCTGGGAAGAAGTGTCACAAAGGACCCTCATTTCTGCTTGGAAGATGCTTGTGCCTTCGTGGACCCAGGAAGAAGCAGTAGTTGATGACACAGAAGTGGTGAAGGACACCATCACAGTGGCCCAAAGTTTGGAATTAGAGGTAGAGGAAGAGGATGTAGAGGAGCTTATTGAGGAACACGAAGAAGAGCTGACAACTGACGAGCTCCAAGCACTTCTGGTCCAGCAACAGGACAATGCTCAAAAGGAAGCGTCATCTGATAACGAGGAGCAATAATCAAACAATCAACCAATCCCAACTGCTGACATCAAGAACATCCTGGTCAAATGGAAAGCAGTTCAGGAGTTTACCAATGCCCACTATCCGGATTCAGCTGAAGCAAACAAGATCAACGATCTTTACTCCGATACTCTTGTCCATTATTTCCAGCAGATGTTGTAGAAAAGAGAAAAACAAACAACTTTGGACATGTTTTTCATGAAACCATCGGCAAAAAGCAGAAAATGGATGAAGATGTGCAAGATTCGGTAGACTCTACTTAGTCTGTCTTAAAATTAAAAAAATGTGTGCTTTTTTAAAAAAAAATTATGTTTTTAGATGTATCTAAATAAAAATAATAACAAAAAATTTATCTTTTTTATGTCATCTTAGCATATTTTATGCTACAGAACGAATTATTTTTTTAACATGTATTGTTATGGGAAAACGCGTTTCTCATAACGAACTTTTCGCATAACAAACTTGCTCTTGGAACGAATTAAGTTCGTTGTGTGAGGCACCACTGCAGTTTAATTGAACTTTACAACCGCATTCCCAACATTCTTTTCAGGATGGGATCGCCATTATACTGGTCTCAGTATACCCTGTCTGAAAGGGTGGGGATGGTACTTTGTCCACTTTGGTAAATATGTTATTTTCCCCCACCAAGCTGAAAGCGTTGGGTGAATAGTCAAGTCTGGTGTCCCTGGAGTCTTAAACAATTATCACTTTAAAAGGTCTCTGATAAGGATTCAGTTTTCCCTATCACTATCTTATCATTCTTGCAGCTTCAAAATTCGTGATGACCTTATTCAGAAATTGTAAACAGAGCCTTGTATTTCTTTGGAATACGCCATACCTTTGTGAGATTTCTTGGAGTTATTTTGCTTCATTTTATAGCAATATGCCAAAATGGCAAAGAAGGCAGATTGAATAAGAAATATAGAGTCTTCCGTATGAGTTTGTGAAATGTTAACTTATGTAACATAACAAAACACAGAATCATAACACAAGAACTGAAGACAGCAACTAACTATCTTGTACCTTCTTCCCATTCTTTCAAAAATTACACACACTGCACAAATTTTGGCTTCTAATTTAAAACTTTGTTATAAAAAAAATTGCAGTATTAAATATATGAACAATGTACAATACAAGTTATATTTGAATAAAAAACTGCGTATTTTAAATTCTTGACCATTTTCACTCTTCAGCATTACATTTTCATGCAAATGGTTACTATTTATTTAGATTTAAAATTTTAACATTTCCATACAGTATAAATTTTTAATTATTTCTGTAATATTTCTGTGTATGATTTCGGACAATTTTCATAAAATACAGAACAAAACAAATTAAAAATTACAAGCAAATACGACAGTAAGTAATTTCACTTTGTGTGGTATTCGCATCATTTGCATTTATGAATGTTTGCAAATTTAAAAAAATAAGTTTCAGAAATCTACAGGAAAAAAATCTCAGATCTATTCAAAAAATGAGATGGCGATATCTGATAAATCAAAAAGACTAAAAATATCTGTAAAAAAAAAAAAAATGGAGGAATTAATAACATAACTTTAAAAAGATAATACAATTAATTCTTGTTCATACCCTGTTAAAGATACTTAATTTTATAAGATAAATTACAATTGTTATTTAAAACTCAGATTTTTTAAAGAAAGCTATGTGCTAAAGTTCTCTATTTAGTAAAGTTTTTCCATGAGATTTTGCCTTAAGTATGAACTTCCTTGCATAAGATTAAAATAGCAAAGCACACTTTTTATTGGACAAAGTTTCTGAATAAATAATTTTTCAAGATTTTTCTTTTTATTTTAAAATTATTTATCTAATTTCTCTGACACATATGTACATAAAGTTGTGGTCCTAAAGAAAAGCTGGTGGCTATTATTTGTTGTCACATTTCATACATCAGAGATGAAGTGGGGGAGAAAAATTTTCAAATGAGAAAGCATTTACCCACCCTATTAAAAATTAATAAACCAATCTCGTTTTGTAAACCAGTTTAAAGCTAAGCAACAGCTGCACATTACTTTCATTTCTGCTTTCTGTGATAATCGTGCAAATCCATTTTAAAGTTGGTTGTGTATTGAATGATAAATATGATGAAACAAAAGCATCTAAGACTTAAAGAAAAATACCGATTCTCAATAAAATGGATGAAGATGTAAAGAAGAAAGACACTGTTATAATAATTGATATTTTGCAAAACAGCTTATCACAATTCTGAAAAACCAGGACAAAATTTCATCAAGTTTTGATTTCACCAATCCAAGTGTCAAACATAACACATGCTTATGAAGACATTTATGAAAAAATGTTAAAATGGTTGTATGTAGTGAGGGAAAAAAAGAGTATTGGTATCAGTGCCATTGATACTGGAAAAAACTATGCAGTTTGCCAAAGCTTAAGACAAAGTTAATTTCATGCAATCAATGGCTGGTTGAAGAAATTAAAAAAAAAAAAAATTGACAGCTTTCAGATTTTACATTATGACCAAAAGGGGACTTTTTTTAGCATTTTGTAGGTCACCTTTATTTATTAAATATTATGTTCTTCACACTTAAACCATAAAATTCAGTTGAACAGCAATAACGCAAAATAATTTTAAAATGAGCATATCTTTAGAATTTCTGATATGCAGTCTCATGCACTGGAGATAAAAATGTGTTTTTTTTTTTTTTTCCCTTGCTCGCTTTGAAATTGTTGAGTTTGTTAAATAAAAATTCATTAAAGTTTTACAAAATATGAAATTGTTAATAAAACAAATTCCAAATTTGGGCTTCCAGATACCCATATTCAGGTGGAAATGTAGATTATTCAAAATTTGATGGCTCTAGGTATCGTCGTTTTATCACAATGCGAGAAATGTACATACATTTATGCAGATTCTTCATTATTTAATTTCTTTAAATATAGTAAAGGGCTGTTATATTTGGTGGCAACAGTCTAAAAAGTGAACTGACATTTAAAATTTTCAAAGCAAAATGCCAAAATGAAATTAATAGCTCTTCTGATATAATGCCCTTTGGGCTAAAATGAGAGACACATGAAGTAGTTTTTAAAATCATATGACGAAAGCAAAGACATTATCAAAGACGACTACGCCATACGTAAACATTGAAAATTAAAAGAAATCATGTAAATTTAGAATCCAAAAGATATCTTTAACACTGATGAAACTTTGCTTATTAATGTGTACCACATAGAACATTAACATTCAAAAAACAGAAATGTCTTGGAGGCAAGCACAACAAAGTTAGTTACTATGTAAATATGTAGTTATGTTTAAATTGTTTAAATATTGATGGAAATAAGAAACTGAAACTTTCACTTCTAGGAAAGAATAAAAATCCACGATGTTTTAGAGGTATTAAATTATTGGAGATAGATTCTTATTTCAATAAGATCTCATAGAGTATCTCAAACATTTTTTAAAAGAGAATAAAAAATTTAGACAACTGTATGTCTGTACAATATCAAAAAATTGTTCTACTTAATCAGAATGGATAGATTGCTAATCTACTTCCTGTTTAGAATTTTTTTATTATGAACTAATGCTTTAAAAACAAAATTAATTCTAAACATAAACAATAATGCCAGTTGTATCGTTATTTATCGAGAAAACTATTTCATTACACTTGTTGCGAGACTTGTCTCAAAATTATCTAAAGGTGGAGTAATTATGTGACCATCCTACCTTTTGATTAATAATATACACAATTAGCATTCAAAATAAGCAATAGAGTTCTCAGTTCAAAATAATAATTCAGTTTAAAAATTCATTCCAGAAATTTAAACATTCATGCTATCATTCTTAAAATTTTCGTATAGGTTGAAAAATAATATGTTACCCATAAATTCATATCATCATCACAGTTTAATATTGAAGTTTCTGCTGGCAGACGATCTACTAGAGGGTAAAACTGCTGCATTTATGGTTCCTGGAACATGGTGCCAGTCTTAAGTTTTTGTCTCATTTACTGTTGTTCACGAATGTTCTCCAAGTCTCATTATTCTTAATCTAATAGAGGGCTGTGTTGTTGTAAAATCAGTCCAATAGTATTCTTTCAAAATCTTTCTTTTTTTTTTTTTTTTCCCACAAATAAAGTTAATCTAGCTCCAATGATAGTAACTCAAATCTGGGGATTGCACATTTCTTCAACAGAGCTATTTTGGACTTGGCTTGAAGAAGCTGCACTTGCTCCTTATTTTTGCTTTTCAAATAAATTACGGCTACATGAATTTGAGGCATTAGTGAAAGTGTGTAAGCTGTACGCTAGAGCATCATCTAATGTTATTCATCTAGGAATCTTTACCACAGGCAATATAGGTACATCTTTTCCCACTTTAAAACTTTCCCTTTAGTATTGTCAAGGAATTAAGCATCCCAACTAATTTTTTTCGCCCCAGGTTTTTTTATAACTTTGGAAGAAGGGTGAAAGGGCAGCTAACTCTTACTGAATCAAACACCTTATGTACAACAAATACTGAATTCCATCTGGTCATGGGAAGTTCTCTGAATCCTATATTTTGAACGTCACAATACAGAAGATCTTGTGGTTTATTTCACAATAGTCCTATTAATTTTAAAGGCTCAGATTCACTATAAGTACCTTTTGTTTCCCACTTTCTACCTTCCTCTTATATAGAAATGTGCATTTGCCATGATCTGAGTTGCCTGCTGAATGAAAAAACTTTCATCTTCTTCAGAATATACCGAAGTCAGACGATTAAGGTGAACCTTTAAGCTTCTAAGCAATACTTTTGAGAGATGGCTGATATTGCTTCAAATGAGAGTTAATCACCACCCCTAAAAGAAAAAGGACTGCAATTTAGCACAAATATCACACGGCAGTGGAGAAATTCTTTTATCTGTGAATATTCACCATCCTTCCACCACAAAAACCTTAGAAAATCTCTATCATCTTGATCTACAGAAATTTGTAAAAACGCTTTCCTCACATTTGAAATAATGGCTATCTTTTCTCTAAATTTAAGCAATATTTCTGGAAGCAACCCCAACAAAGATTTAGTCCTTTGCTAAGCAGTCATTTAGGGAAGAAAATGTTTCCTTTATGCAAGATACATCAAATACTGGTCTCACTGGTGTCGAAGAATTTTCTTTGAAAACAGGTTGATATGTAAGGTAATGTATTTTTTCCCTCTGCTTCATTACTTGGCACTTTTTTGACCACTCCCGATTGTAACTAGTCTAGGATTACCACATTATAGGATTCTAATTTAACTTATTCATGGCCGAGAACAATCTCTTTCCAGCAATGTCTCTAGTAACTGGTAAATTATCCCGATCATCGACCCAACCGACTTCATATTTACCATTATCTTTTTTCTCAATGTCCTATGAAAGTGATCTAATACTGCCATTTCCCACTCTACACTACACTCACTTTCACTGGGATCAGTTATTCCTAAAGTATCTAATTTCTCTTAATTCTCTAAATTATTCCTGTGGATTAGCATACTGTTTATCAAAGACCAAGTACTTTCAGATGAAATTCAGTTGTTTATCCTGCCCATAACAATTGTCTGTACTGCAACAAGACCAAATGATAAGTGGAAAACGTTCTTTCCAGCACAGTCAACTGCAATTAAATGTTCTATAGATAGAGTCATTTCTTACATCAGTCAGATTGATGCCTTTATCCCATAGTTCAACCATCCAGGGTCTTTCTTAAACGCTAAGAATGTGTCCACAAATAACTTACTGGTCCAAAACTTGGATTTCACAAGAGTAATTCTTCTTTAAATTACTTGCTGATAATTTGTAGCATTTATGTTGCTTTCTATAGCTAATACAACCAAACACAACATGTGTTAAATTTTCACCTCATTGAGCAGTCATCTCTATTTGGTTAATGGTGGTAGATTAAAGGATATACCATCTCTGTGAATCTGTGTGAAATAATGCTCTTACAGTTCTTCTCTTCCCATTTGCTTCAATGAACACAAGCAGAGTTTGTGTACAGTGCAGAGTACTTCTGTTTGGCTTTGGTTAGACAACATTACAGTTTCATCAACATGAGAAGTCTCATATAGTCCTATGTTTCTTTTCACAAATTATGCATTGAACTGGTCCAAAACTTGGATTGCAGGCCTTGCAATGTTTTTAACAATGCCCAATTCTTAAACGTGCAAAATATGGTTTATTTTTCCTTAAAATATTCTCTTCTCCTCAAAAGACACTTCTTGGCCTTTTTAAAACAGTCTTGAGAAAAATGTGTTTTGCCACAAAATACACAAGCATGTTTCTCTGGTTTGTTCAGGTTAGTTAGCTACATAGAGTTACATTAGTTTTTCTCGATATTCTTCAGTTTTCTTGTATTTAACATCAAAATCTTCAGATTTGATTTCTATTAAAGCAGTACAAATTTTATCATCCAAATCTGTAGCTATTCGCTCTACAGAAGAAAATTTAATTTTATTTCCATTAAAGATGTTATTAACATCTTTAATGGATTCTGTTCCATTTAAAGATGTTATTAACGAATTGTAATGCTTTGTGAGAGTTGCTCTAACAGGTGCTCTTCTTTTAATAATATTTTCCATATTAATGAAATCTTAAATCAATAACATCAATATTAACAAATTCACTGACCTTTACCTTTAAACATCACCACAATGTTGAGAATGCATAGATTGCCAATCTACTTCTCCTTAGAATTTTTTATTATGAACGTATTCTTTAAAAACAAAATTAATCTAAATAAATATAAACAGTGATGCCAGCTGCATTGAGAAAATTATTTTGTTACACTTGTTACGAGATTTGCCTAGTTGCTACATAAAGTTGGAGTAATTACATAACACTAGTGATAGACAATTGCAGTGCTCACCATCAAGATATCAAAGACAAGTATAAAAATATTTATCAAAAACCAGTATTAAAATGTTATTTTCTTTCCTCCAAATACCACTGTGAAACTGGAGCCTATGGGTAAAGGGATGATAAAAATTGCTAAGATGCATTATTGCAAAAGAATTTTGAAGAAGGTCCTAATGAGAATTGAAAGTAATCAGCCTTTATGTGTAATAAGTTTACGTTACTGCATATCTGAACTTGCAAAAGTATGGAATTATGATGATGCTGAAACAAGCATTCACAACTGCTTAAAAAAAATTGGTTTCACTGCCAAGACTAATACAAATAATAATAGTAGTAGTAACGATTAAAATGGGCAAGATGAGGTATTGCATACATGGCTGTAGTTGAAAATTTTAATGACAGTTGAAGAATAATGAACAATTACAAGATTATGAATGTGCAATATCTTCACCAGAAGATATATTAATTGCATTTGATACATTATGATGCAAATTTCAATTTAAAGAAAATGTACCAGAATGCATTTTCTGTGCATTACAAAGATGCAAGACTTATTACGACATGAAATGTTATTCCTGATAATGAAAACAAACTAATGTAACATTATTTTTCAAAATGAATGTACGTAAGTTTCATACATACTTTGATGGAAAGGATACACAAACATATGTAATTTTGCATTTATATTTCATTTTACAATTAAAACTTAAAAAAATTCTCATTTTAAATCATATTTTATTGTAACCTCTATTTTGCAAATTTCTCCATTTAGTGAAGATTTTTGCAGGATTCTAATGCTTCATTAAATAAAGGTTTGACTCTACAATTAAAATCAAAGTTCATATGCAAATTATACATTCATGATATAATTATATTGCACATCTTGCACAATATTACTATAATAATTATGTAAAAGTTAAAAAAAATATTTTATTTTCTATTATTCAATCAAAACAATGAAACACATATCATCACTGCTATAGAAATGAGACAGCAGCAGCTTTTAAGAAAATATAAAATACAGAATAAAGTTATATGGGTTTTAGTTACATGGAAATCATTATTCTACATATGTGTTATTTCTCACTTCCTAACTACATACAATATTTTGCAAGCCGGATAATCTGATATGTATTCATTTCTGCCTTAAAAAAGACAGCAAATATTGCAGTAACAATGACAACAGTATTAAATCATTTAAATTTCAATTATTTAAATTGTGTGATTGAAAAATCATGCAATTGTATATATGTACAGGTGGTTATCCAAATAATGGAAACACTTGTGAATAAAAATGACAGACATTTAAGAATGTGTTTTCTAAGCAATAAAATACAATCCTAGCTTCCTTTATATATACCTTTATATATATATATATATATATATATATATTAGAATTATGTATCAGAGCAGTAAAAGGTAGCTTTAATGAAGTTGTATACATCTTGGATTTTCGTCAGAAGCGAAAAATGTCAGACCTCACACAGTTTCAAAGAGGCCAAATTGCAGGAGCCCGACTAGCTGGGGCAACTGTGACTGAAATATCTGAGTTATTAGGCAGTTCTAGAGGCATGGTATCTAAAGTCATATACATACAGTGCACCAAAGCAAAATAGTGGACGGAAGGAAAAGCTAAGTGAAACAGACTGACAGGTATTGAAATGGATTTTAATGTCTAAAAAGAAAACAACTGCAGCCAAAGTGACTTAAGAGCTCAATCAGCACCTGGATTCTCCAGTGTCAATAATTACAGTTAGGAGGCACCTTCATAAACAGAATATTTGAGGCAGAGCAGCAATTCCGAAGCCACTTGTCACACATCTTAATGTCAAACGTCGTGCAAAGTGGTGCCACAACCCCAAAACCTGGTTGATTGATAAGTGGAAGAGAGTTATATGGTCAGATAAATCGTCTTTCACACTTTTCCCTATTTTTTTGTGCACATTTGGAGAACACCTGCACAAGCGTATGATTGTGAATGTCTCCTTTCAGCTGTCAAGCAGGAAGGTGGATCTGTCATGGTATGGGCAGCCCACTTGTGGTTTTCTGATGGCTCAATTTTAGCCCTGCAAGGAAGGATCACCAAGGAGAAGTATAGAGAAGTTTTAGTTCACCAGGTTCATCGTAAGATATAAACTTTGTTTCCTGCAGGAGTTGGAATTTCCCGGATGATAATGCTTCTATTCATGCAGCAAGATTTGTCCAATCATGGTTTGATAATATGAGGAAGAAGTGAAACATCTAACTTCGGCCAGCACAGTGCCCTGGATCTCAATATAAAAGAGCCATTATGGTCTGTTTTATAGTGTTTGATCTGGAATCGATATCCTCCATCAGCATCTCTCCCTGAACATTCACAATATTTCCATGAAGAATGGTACAATATTCCTCTACACACTATTCAACACTTTTATGATTCGATTTTAAGGTGAATCCAAGCTGTATTACATGCCAAAGGCGGTCCTACACTATATTAATAAAGAATTCCTTATAAATCTAGAGTGTTTCCATTATTTTGATAACAACTTGGATATATATATAAGAATGTTAAAAACAAAATTAAAATCATAAAATAAACTCTCACTTGGCAAACCAGTGTGATACACATTCATTGCAAAATATCCACCACAAATTTCTATGGAATTCTGAGGACACTCCATATCGCAAAAATTATCTTTCAGTCTAAATTGTTCATGTGGTTTTTCCTTACCACAAAAGCATTCATTGCCATACTGCACACCTGCATATAAGTAGCCTGACTGTAAACACAGATCAACGCATCGAGACGGCGAATTATTTGGCATTTTCTTTGAATAACTAGACAATAACCGTTTTTTTGAATGATCTCTGAAACATCCAATATAAGAATTTGGCACATCACCTATACAAACAAAATGCAACTAAACATAAAAAATATTCAAATCAAATTCCTGTTAAAAATCTTGAAATCATAAACATATAAAATGGAAAGACTATAAAATCATAAAAATAGAAAATAAAATACATCATGCATTACTTTCAATGTTCATAACATAAAAAATATAAAAATCATACAATAAAAATTTAACTTACTATGCTCTTATTATAATAATCCGAAAAAAATGGAAAATAAATGTTTCATGCATTACTTTCAATGTTAATTCATAAAAAAAAATTAAAAATCATAAAATCAAAACTTCGCTTATTATTTTCTATATTTCTCTAATAAAACAATAAAAATTAACATGCAATGAATTACTGATAGTGAGAAATGCAAAATA
>KK115398.1:278945-308960 GCA_000611955.2 Stegodyphus mimosarum | reverse complement strand
TATATATATATATATATAAATCATGATTAAAAAAGATAAAAAATTCTTCAATAATCAATATTGGTGAATTCTGTTATTTCTCTATTAGAAAGTAAAAAGAGAACAAGGGATATGATCGGTACCTAATATGATGCCCTCAAATAAAATATATATCTAATATAAACAAAAACTGCGTATGATGTTGTTTACCATACTTGGTCAGCAACCAATTTATGGGTAAAAAAAAAAATAAACAGCATAATTTGTTATACCTACATATTAGTGCAACCACACTTGTCATCAAATTCAGAATCCAAAGCCATGAGCATAATAATACTGCATTTTTCAAGTTGAAACCATAAACTCTGTGTGTGTGCGTGTTTGCGGGGTTTGCTTTTAATGGGGGAAACTCCGGTTAATGTTTTGAGAACAGAGTAGTTTGCCACAAAAATCATTAAAGGTAATTATTGCTTTTTATCCATTCTTAAAGGTAATTATTGCTTTTTATCCATTCTTAAAGCAACTGCCATGCATCATTCAAAATACTTTTGTAATTGAAAGTGCATCTATAACCAACAGTTGCAAAAATACAGCCCCTGTGAGAATTTTTATATCGATTCCAGATCAAACACTATAAAACAAACCATAATGGCTCCTTTATATTTAGATTGGGGGACTGTGCAGGCCAAAGCTAGATGTTTCACTTCATCCTCATGGGGTACATCTTAAGACATGCTTTTGAGATGGGAAAGAGGTAAGTTGAATTTTAACAATTAGCAATTACAGCAGAGAATATAAATTATGCTCTCGAAAACATATCAAGCCTTTCCTACTTGCTTCTTTGTACCAAAATAACAGATAAAAATTACAAATACCTTTTGATCAAACTTTCAAAAATTTAGGTTACAAACACTGAATGAGTTTTTCATGTTGATAACTACTTGCCATAAAGTTTACAGTTATTTTTTCTATAACACAATATGAAAGAGTTATTTTCCCCAAATTGTTACAGCCATGTTTTAAATTTGGTTTTGTAACAATCTATCTGCACTATTAGAAAATATTATATGTTTTCTAAATCTTGTCTGGCACGCCTGCATTTTTGCAAAATCTACAAAAAGAACTCATGGAGGAAAAGATACATAAAGCTCCACCAACAAAATGGAACTTTTGCTCAAGAATTATTAATAGAGTACATGGAATGAAAAAGTTAGCTATGTTTTTTGAAGACATCATAGACAGCTGCAATGGATCCTTTATGTGTATTACAAGGGCATGGGTTCATTAAATTTTTGTCTGAATGTAAGAACCATTTTCTCATGAAGGTGTTTTCAATAATATTTAGTGACACAGATATACTTTGAGATTCTACAAACGAAAACCCTTAATCCTGCTTATTGTGCAAAATAAAATGATAAATTTCAATATGCACAAATGTCACAACAAAACGACTATGAAGCAGTATGGAAAAAAGCCAGTGCACAAGACATGAATGAATTGTCAGCAAAAGAAATGTGTGCTGACAAATTCGAAATCAGATGACTTTACTCTGAGATTTTAAACAATATATCTGATCAAATATCCAAAACCCCTTACTGAACTTTTGAGTTTATCGTTCTTCAGAATGAAGAGAACTTTGTTTCTCATAATTCTAGTTTTCCTGAAATAAATTAAGTGCCAGACCACATTGCAAACTGTTTAATTTCATAAAGCTTAAGAAAAAGCTTATTGCTTTATACCCTGTGGAGTTTGAAAATAAACCTATACATCAAGGATGTCAAACTCGCAGCTCGGCCAATATATCGGCAAATAATAATATATAATAATGAAATAACATATCGACGAAGAAAAAAATGAAATGTTTACTGCTAAGTAATTAACGATAATTTATTCAGTGTTGTTAGATTACTGCGAGCTGACACACACACTACTTAAATTACAAATGTGTGCGAGTAGCTTGCGTTCAGCTACCTTCGGCTTTTGGGGAACACGTGCACTCAGAACTTGTACGCATCCCCCGATAGCCGAACTCATGGTCTCAGTTTTCCAATCATAGTTTTGTACGATATATTGGTGCATGCATGTGCAGGCACTTTGCTTTATTATTAATTATTACTTAATTCATATTGTTATGGATTTCGTAGTTATTTATTTATTTAGTTTTTTTTATTTAGAATTCTAATTAGATTTGCTTCACCTTAATTCATATTGTTATGGATTTCGTAGTTATTTATTTATTTAGTTTTTTTTATTTAGAATTGTAATTAGATTTGCTTCATGTTGCCTTAGCAACGTAGACAATTTTTTAAAAGACAGCTGCGTTGGAAGGTTAAAAATAGAACAGCGCGTACATTTAATACCTGATAAATAAATATCTCGTAATTGCTGTTGCCATCCACAAAAATCCAGATATTTATAGATATTTCTCGAATAAAGCTTATAAAAGCCGAGAACAAACAACTCATCTCAGTAGTAGCTGTAGTTCCAGCGAACTGTTTGTTTACTCAATGCTGGGATTGATTTGTAGCGATTTCGCTGTGAGATAGAATTAGTATCTCTGTTTTGAATTGATTTTTGCTAAACGTTTGACATTTTGTGATATTGTTAGAATATTTTTGAAGAAATATTTCAGCATTTTGATTTATCTCTTGTGGAAAGAATAAATTTTTGTTAACTTTTTAACGTTAACCGTGTTTATTCCAGCCCTTTGTATTCAGTATGTCTATATCAAAACCAAGTGGTAGTAAAATTAAACGAAAAATCGCTGACGAACATAGAATATTCCAAGTAAAATGGGAATTAGAATATTTTTGCTGTGAAATAAAAGATAAAATAATCTGCTTGATATGTAATAATACTATTAATGTACCAAAGTTATATAATATTAAACGTCATTACGAACAACACAAATCGAAATATAACAATTACGAAGGATTAATGAGAGAAGAAAAGTTGAAAGAGTTCAAGTTAGAAGTGAAAAAGCAACAGTCCGTGTTTAGTAAAGTATTGCAAGAAAGTGAAGCGACGGTACATGCAAGCTACGTTTTGTCCAAGTTGATAGCTAAACATTCGAAGCCTTTTACTGACGGTGATTTCATCAAGGAATGCCTAATGAAAGCTGGAGAAATTGTTTGTCCTGGAAATGTGAAGGCTTTTCAATCAATTTCATTGTCTCGAAATACAGTTGCGGAAAGAGTTACTGATTTAGACGCGAATTTAAGTGATCAGATCAAAGCAAAATCATCTAGTTTCGAAAGTTTCTCCATTGCCTGTGATGAGAGCACGGACATTAGTGGCAAAGCTCAATTAGCAATGTTTCCTCGTTCTTGTGACAAGAATTTTAACATTTTTTAGGAATTACTGGAACTAATACCGATGCCTGGTACTACCACAAGAGAAGATATATTTACTTGTGTTTTTGGACTTCTGCAGAAATACAATCTACCTTTGGCAAAATTAAATTCTGTAGCTACAGATGGCGCTCCATCAATGACCGGGAAAAACAAGGGCTTCGTAGCATTACTAAGAAAAAAACTTAGTGAAATTCACGGTTCAAACATTCATCATATGCATTGTATTATACATCAAGAAGTTCTATGCACAAAAGTAATAAATATGGAGAATGTTTTGTCATATATAAAAAAAGTTATAAATTTTATAAGATCTCGAGGTTTAAATCAGCGTCAATTCACTGCTTTCTTAAGTGAGTTAGATAGTGAATATTCGGGTTTGTCCTACTATACTGAGGTTCGTTGGTTATCTTGCTCCAAAATTCTCAAACAATTTTGGATTTGAAAGAAGAAATATGTCAGTTTTTAAAAACGAAAAATCAAGACGCAAGTTTGTTTTACGATCCAATATGGATACAAGATTTATCTTTCTTGTTTGATATAACCAAACACTTAACCGATTTAAATTTATCATTACAAGGAAAAGATCATATCATTACGAACATGTTTGACATAATTAAAGCATTCAAATGTCAACTAGTTCTTTGGGAAAAACAACTTAAAAATGAAGATTTGACGCACTTCCCGACGTGCAGCATGAACAAATCAAGTTTAGATGATACTTGTTCGTATCAAAAATACGCAGAAAAAATTGCAAATTTAACAACTGAATTTGAAATGAGGTTTAATGATTTTAGTTCCCTCGAAGACAAATTTTTTTTTTTTTTTCTTCGATTTTCTCAATAAGTATTTATTCAGTACCAGCCATATGCAAATGGAGGTGATCGAGATTCAATGCAACTCAAATTTGAAAGCAAAATTCATTGAAGTGGGCGTGCCTGAATTTTACAAATATTTACCAGCCAGGTTTGAAAATACTCGAAAATTCGCATATGAAATTATTTCCATGTTTGGTAGCACTTATCGGTGCAAGCAGTTATTTTCAGTCATGAAAGGTAATAAGTCTCCTATTAGAAACCATATTAATGATGCTCACCTTATGTCAGTGTTGAAAGTTATCACTGCAAACAAAATTTCTCCCGAAATAGGAAAGATAATAGCAGAAAAGAGACGTCAAGTATCAGGAAATAAACGTTAAATTTTTCTTGTTCTTTTCTATATAAATATGTTTATTATTGTATTATTCAAAATAAATCTACGTTTCTATGAATATTGATTTTTTTTTTTTTTTTTGGCCCGCCTAAAGTTAAGCCTTGTTTGTTTGGCCCAAGTGTACCTATGAGTTTGACATCCCTGATGTACATGAACTAGTACCATATATGAATATTAACAATATTCATAGCATTATGAATGAAACTTACAAATTATCTTCACTCATTCTATTAACATCAGTTTCAACTGCATCAGAAAAATGATCATTTTCAGCTTTAAGAAGAATTAATAATTATATCAGAGTAACACAGTCACAAGAGAAATTAAGTGAACTTAGCATACTATCTATCAAGAAACAGCTTTTTCTGAGAGTTAAAGCATTACTTTCCTTCTATGTAGACACTGTAAATGAATTTACTATACAAAATAGAAGGGCAGAATGCCCATTCAAATCATTTTAACTCTCATGAGGGTAATCAAAGTATTATTTCTAAACTTTTGATTGTATGTTAGGTTTCAGATCTGTACTATTATTTTCCTAAACCAAATGATGTATGTACCCTTAATGTAAATTGTTTATAAATAATAATAAATTTTTTAATACCCAGAAGAACTAAAAACTGACAAGTTTTAAATTTTTATTATTTATACTCTATAATTTTATTTAAGTGTTAGTTGCTAATTTCCATTCATTAATATAAACATTTTTTAAATTATGTGTTTAACAACATTCCCTTTAAGAAAAGACAGAATATGCCCCTGATTATATATATATATATATACACACATATACATACTCCCATATATATAGAGAGAGAGAAGAAATTTAAAACCATATCCACAAAGACACAAAATTAACAAATTCAAGAAAAGTAAAATCCAAAATTCCCTATAAATATGTAAAAAACCAACCAAAAGTCCCCAAAGCAGAAAAATTAGAGATTTGGAAAATACCAAAATTACAAAAAATATATAGGGAGAGGAATGCAATCCAAATCCAATTATATGTTATCAAGAGGAGGTAGATCAGATTTAAGTAAACTCCTTCCTCCAGGAAAACCACTGCATTTCTGTTCATCCAAAATTAGCTCATGAACCATTTTAAATTATTTAATTATAACAGTTTGCCCCAAAATTTTGAACTCCTCAACGCAGAGGAAATCTAAAAATTAAATACAGAAAAACAAATCATTACGCAAAAAATTCCAGAATTAGAAATTAATTTGACAAGTTAGAAATCCAATATCAAAGAAAGTAATAAATTGTTTTGTAAATGAATTGAAGAATGCTATACATTCTTACAGCTATGAAAAGGAACTGCTATAGAACTTGCCATCTGTTAGATATCAACTCTTTTGTCAGTGACACTGACAACATTGAACGTTGTTTCTCGCAAACTTGGCCCCTTTTCACGTTTCAAGTTGTTGTTATGATATCATTAATTTTTGGAAACCTAAATTAAAGGTTATGTTCTTATTTAGACACTTAAATAAAAAAGCATCTTAAACAAATACGTGACCTTTGATTTTTTTCTTGCGTTTATGCTGCACAGGTTTCTTTTTATTAGCAATTTTATTAGCATATTTTCCATGTAAAAATGTAACCAATAAGTTTAAACAACTATTTTTAATTATTAAATAATATAAATGTTCAAATCTTATTCTGTTTAGTATAGGTTTCCTTTTTTTATTATCTATTGTTTTATTTGCATCTGGCATCTATTACTGAATGGCATGTTTTTATCATTTGAAAGCTGTTTACATTTTTTTTTGCAATATTGCCATAGTTAACACCAAACCCACTATCAAAATGAAAAAAAGAGCCGGTCCTCCATTCTACCTCTGCGCTATCATTTCATCTGCTATACTCAGGTTTTTATTCTTCACTTTCGGCAAAGTTGATTAGCATCTAAGTGGCGCAAAAAAACGGAGATTAGTGCGACTCCATCTATTGGTAACGTTGCCAAATGCTCGTTATGGGTATTGTTTGGTTTAACCTCACTAATAATGTAGTTTTTGATGTTTCAGATTTTTTTCCTTCGTATATACCTAATGATCTATCTTGATGCCAAATTTCAAGCATCTAAGTCACTGAAAAGTGGTTTTTGATCAGTCAGTCGGCGAGTCACAAAAATGACAATTTTCAGACCTTAATAATTCCGTAAGTATAAGAGATTAATGAAATTTGGGATTCTAGGTGTTCAAGAGAGCTGTATTAGACATGCAAAATTGCAAGTTTGTGCATAATAGGTAGGTCGAAAGCAGCTCGAAATGGTTCGTGTAAGATACACATGGCCAGTCGCTTGCTGTTTTCTTTACCACCTGCTCTGAACTTAGCTGACACACTGCCATGTGTCTAAATTACTGGATTACTTGCAGGCAGATGTAGTTACATTTTATTACTAGATCACATGATTCTTTAGATGCATAAACTGATTTACAAATTATTATGAGAGCTATTCCCACAATCTTCATAATATTCTTTGAAATTTACATAAGACACAATGGATGATGATAAAGTGAGAGAGAAAAGCAACACCATGCATAGTCATTTCAGCTATGTATTCAGCAGAAGTGTGGAAGAGTATTTAAGTTTCGATTCTTTACTAGAAATTTTCATCTGCGATTGGATAAAAGATAAATGCATCACCAGTTACGCAAGATCTCATGATGCGGATTAATTTTGAAATAACAGTTTAGATTGCTATGATATAAAAAATAACCAATTTTATGACAGAAAGGGGAAGTACTCAAATTTAAATGAAAAACAAAGGGCTATTGCTAATTAAAATTACAAGTTAACTTTACATGATTCTATCTTATATATACACCAAAGAGCCATTACATTATGACCACCCTGTTAATAACACTTAGGACCACCTTTAACCCTCAAAACTGCCAGCATCCGGCATGCATTTCACTTCACAAGATGCTGATACATAGTTTGAGGCATCTGGTACCAAGTGCTCACCAATTGGTCCTGAAATTCCCACACTTTACGAAGGGGTAGTGTGACAGCACAAATTTGGATTTCTAGGTGGGACCACAAATGCTCCATTGGAATGTTCCTCGAACCACTCCCTGAGGATTCGACCCTTATGACACGAGGCATTATCCTGTTGGTAAATACCATTCCCTGCCTGAAATACTGTTGTCATGAATGAGTGAACCTGGTTGCAACGATGTTCACATAGCACACAAATGCCAGAGATTGTTCTATGTGGATTATAGGTCTTAATGGGCTTCATGAAAACATTGCCCACATTATAATACCCGTCACCGACTTGTCTCCATCCAACTGTGTACCCGGGAGCCAGAATTTCATTTGGAAATCGGTATATTAGCACATGCCCATTGATGTGACAGACCAGAAAACGTGATTCGTCGGACTGTGGAACTTTCTTCTAGTGTCCAATCCTGATGTTTCTTGGCTCACTGCAGACACAGCTGGCGATGACATGCCGTCAGTGCAGGGATATGCTTTAGCCTATGGCTGCGTAGGCCCATACGCAGCAATGCACACTGCACAGTCATTTGAGAAACACTGTCTGGGTTGCCACTGTTGTAGCTCTTTGGTCATGATAAACAACGTGTAGCAATCTCTGCTCTCCTCTGGAATCAATGTGTCGTTGAAAACACACTGCTGGCCAGTGACTTGTCATTTCACCACCCATACACCACTTTCGATATGTGCTCACAACACCTGAACAGCCCACCAAATGTGCCATTTCTGAAATTGATGTTCCCAGTCAACAAGCCATAATGATTTGACCTTTATCAAAGTCTGATCAATCAGTTGCTTTTCTCATTATGTTGCTATTGGGCTATGTTTAGAAAGGCAATGAATAGCCACTTTATATACTCCAACATCAGCCACGCACACACAATGGTTATATTCCTGGGCAAGTCCATTGTTGTAGATGGAGGATGGTCATAATGTAATGGCTGTTCGGTGTGCATACATTACACATTTCCATGTCTAAGTTGAGAATTTTTAGCAATTTTTTTTTCTATTGAAGTTTGGGGATCAGCTTATATGTATAGAGTTTAAAATGATAATGAAAAATAATCTGATCACAAAAATAATATACGTTAAATAACTGAAAAACATTATTTTTTCCTAATATAAGTTAATAGAACTTCTCAAGATCAGTATTCACTTTTCCATATTTTCTAGCAATTCTCAGACGTCTCCTGTTAATGATAAATATATGAGAATTAAATCCTCTCTATTTCAACATTAATGCAGTTATCACCTATTTCATACATAATAACATTTTCCATTCTGTCTATAGCACTGCACAGTAAAATTGATAAATTTTAAATTAAAAGATAACAGAATAAGCAATCCTCTTTTGTCCTAGCATTATCTTTCACTACACAGTAGCAATACATTGTTTTTTATTTGCAAAAATAAGAATACAACTGAAGAGGGTGGAAATCTTACCATTATTCAATAATTTAAGAATCAATGCTAAGAAATTTTGCAGTTGCTCAGCTGAAAACCAAAATACAATTTTCTTTTCTACTGCCAAAGCACTAGATGAAGCACGTGACTAAAAGTTGGAAAAATTGAGACAGACATAAAAATTTTACAATGCTGCCCCCCTTATTTTTTGAATGGATATTAAAAAGATGATTTAACATTCGGCTTTAACTCACCCAATTATATTTAAGTTAGATGAAAAATTACTTGAAATTTTAGTAATATATATATATATATAATTGGATTTACAAAATAATTTTATATTCAACTTATACACATGTTTCCAACTTTGGCTGAATTTTTATTGCAAAATTTTGGCACTTTCACATTATCTGCCCAGAGCTCCTGCAAAGTTGTCAGTTGTTGGTGAACCTTTTTTCCCCCAACCTAACATTTAAAAAAAGAGTAGCTATTTAAAAAAAAATGGCAGTGCACTAAAAATTATGCAAAACAGCTACAAATTAATGAAATTAAAGCTGCAAGAAATATCCATAATGAAACTGTAAAAATCATACAAAGCAAAAATCCATAACAAAACACTAACAAATTAATTAAACTAAAAACACAAAAGATCTATAATAAAACACTTCGCAAAACACCTATAATGAAACACTTAAAATTTTGTGGTCCATGCGTACAGTGACGTATTTTAATTTAAAAAAAAAAAAAAAATCAGACAATAGCAAAATTCTCGATATTGCACACCAAACTGGCACTGCACTTCATGTACACATTGACCTATTTTAACTTAAAAAAAAAAATCACAGTACTACAGAATTCTCAGCACTGCAGAGCAAACTGCATATACATACAATCTTGCTTTAATTAAAAATAAAAAAATAATAACAAACAACAAATTTGGAGAATTTCAGAATTCTCAATATTGCAAAACAACTTGGAACTGCTCTACATGTACACATCAACTTGTTTTAACTTTAAAAAAAATATTTACAGAGCTGCTTTTATTTGGAAAAACCAATTTTTTCAACATTCTTCTTCTTTCATACCAGACACACCTACTTCTCGCAGATTTAATCGACACACCTACTTCTCGCAGATTTAATCAGCATTAAAAAAAAATAACTGTAAGAATGACGAAACTTACCAGATATGTATTTTTTAGACCAACAATAAAGTAAACAGTTTTTGTACATGATATTTTGCTAGTCTCAAATCAATTTCCTACTCGCATTTGAACACTTAAGCTTGCAGTCTTTAACAGTGCATTTTCATATAATTCTATCGTTTCCTGGGAAACAATAGAATGGAATGGGAATTTAAAAACAGTGCCCATGCTTAAACAGTGACCATGCCATTTAAGAACAGTTACATGCTGGAATAATCTCCCCATAACCATTGGTGGGTTGGAGTTTAAAATACATGTTTGTTAAATTCTGGGTTGCCCGCTTTGGCAACATAGTGCTTTGCACAGTGATTCATCTCATCATTGAGTAGATTACACAAAAGTACCAAGATTTTACCTCTAATTTATAACCAGATTAGTTCATCCTCAGAAATATATGATATACAAATACTGATACTTTCTCATTAACTAACACCACCTTCCAAACTAGCAATTTTTCTTTTAAAAACCATATTTAGTGATGTTTTGCAGTTTGACACCAAAGCCTTCTTAAAACAATGTTACTAATAGTAAGTACCCAAATTACAGAGTAATACACTGCCTCCAAAAGTTAAGGAACAGCACGTTTTTTTTTTGTGTCTTATTTGAGAATGAAGCAACACAGAAACAAGAAATTTACAGAACATGTTCACTAAACAGTTCTTTAATGAATGCAACAGAGAATGTTTCTAAAAGTTCAACACAAACATGAATTACAACAAAAAACTGCACTCTTCACAGAAAACTCCAGTCTTGGAGAAACAGCACATTCTTGGAGAAACAGTTTTCAGAGAAAATGGGTTCTAATAAGGAATGTGTCCACTCCTAGCTGCAGTACATTGGTGGCAGCAACGTTCCATGATGCCAATTAAATTGTTGGTCAGTGAAATTGGAAGCAATGACCAGACATTGAGTAATTTTTGTTCAAGCTCATCTAACAACCTTGGATAAAGAATCACCAACCTGTCTCCCAAGGTAGTCCCAAAGATGCTCTATTGTATTCAGGCTTGAGGATTGAGCTGGACATTCCATCTGCTCCATACAGTGATCCTCGAGATATTCTTCAGAAACCCAAGCTTGGTGCGGTCGTGCATTGTCATTCATCAGAAGAAATTCAGGACCAATATTAGCAGTATATGGGTGGCAGACATACTGATCAAGGATCTCGTCTCGATATCTCACACCAGTCAAAGTTGCCCCATGGAACACATGCATGTCAGTATGACAACCAAGAGAGATACCAGCCCAAACCATTATTCCACCACATCTGTAACTGTGTCTTTCCACAATAAGGGATTGGTTGTACCTGGTGTGCTGTTCTTCCAGATGAGCTGATGACCTGAACACTCTCCAATGTGACTCTGTGAAGAACACAGATGTTGACTGGTCCAGAAAACATGTTCTCTTGCCCAACACAAACAGGGACCTCTGTGTCTTCTGGTCAAAGGGACAAACAATCGGCCATCTTGTATACAGATCTGTATTGTGCAGGCATATGCACACTGCAGTAGCTCAGATTCTTGTCCCTGTTGCCACTAAATGATCTGCCATGAGCTGAGGCACAGTAATGTTACTCCTCCTTCGGCCCAAAAGAGCTAAATAACGGTCTCCCACAGGTGTTGTAACTCTAGGTCTGCCTGGAACATGTCTTCTAGACACAGAATCCTTGGAGATATCCCCATTTATCTGATCACCCACCACCTCAATGAATCAAGCAAATGACTTCTACTGGACATTAATAGGGTCTCCTGTATATAGTTCATGAAACTGTAATAACGACTGAAGATCAACACTCATGAACAAAAATTACAATTTTTGCATTTTTTCTCCAACTCAAGTTCGAGATCCAATATCCAGAATGATAAAAAATCTGGACTTCAAAGCTGCAAACAATTTTTTTTTTTTTTTTGTTGTTGTATGCTTTACGCATGCGCATTTGATTTTTTTCCTCCTATAATAAAACACATGGAGAGCTCTGATTCTTCATTTCACTTAGGCACTAAATACCTCATTCTTGAAGAGACAATCATTTTAGCATAAATTTGTGATATCAATAATTTGGCTCCACAGCTGCATATCTGCTTGGCATACATCTCAAACCGAAACATTCTACATAGATACATCGTTGATTTTACACCTACTGGTATTTTATACCTCCAACGCCAACCTGGAATTATTATATTTTGCTTTCATCACTGCATGTTTATCAACATATGACAACTTGAGTAATAACTCATGCAGCGATATCTAAAAAAAAATATTTTTTTATTAGCAATTGAATCACAGAGTATGGCAACCTTTTATGCTGATATTACGCTTGGTGATGATTATAGATTAAAGTTAAATATGCTAAGACATGCTGATGAGGAAATATTTAACAAAAATTTAGTTTCATATGCTAAAAACAGATTTTGTTAATGAAGCTCATAGGCCAAAAGATTATATTTAGTGCTATTTGAATTAAGAATAACTGATATGTTATTCACATAAACCCAGAACCGGTGTCAGAACTCATTTGGCAGCACTGGGCCGCAGAATATAGAGAATACAAAATTTTTATAATTTAGGGAAAGCACTGAGATCCAAAGTTTAGGGGTGGCAAAAGTTTAGAACTTAGAGAAGCATTTTGTAGCAGAATTTAGGAACTGCAGAGCCATCAGACAGTATCTATCGCCGGTCCCTTAAGTATATGTGGGAGTTTATTTATTCAGGACTCAGATTAGCCTATTATTTGTGCAAGAAATAGACATTATGTTATTATAAATAACTGAATTAACACAATTCAAGCTTAATTCAGTACGCAATAGAAGCAAAACAAAATTTAGCAGAACAACTTGTCTTTTGTCGCCAATCCCACGATACATAGCCAATAATGTATAGCGTATGCTATTAAGCTAGAATAAAATTATACTTTACTGATTGTAAAGAATTTCAGTTAATATAGCAGATTGTGCTGTTTCTTAATCTTCTAATTTGATCCAGCCTATTACTTCATGCAGACTGTAAATAATACAGCAATTTTATGAAAATTAAAGCCTGAACTTTCGATTATGTCAAAAAGAGCTTCTAATTCTGGAGCTGCAAAAGGATCTACAAAGCAAAAACATGTTTCGATGTCCAATAAACAAAAAGTGCTATTTTAGCATAAAATTTGATGTGTGGAGCATTGCAAGATCGAGGGAGGATGTGTCTCCAGATACTTTAAAAATGCTTGGTATAATTTATGGCCAGCTACCATATTTCATGGTAAGGATGATGAAGATGATAGCCAAGAATTTGAAAGTTTTCAGATATCACAAACCAAAGGTGAAATTTTCTAATATGGATTTTATAAAGAAATGTGAAGAAACAGTAATAAATGAAGATGATTTATCAGAAGTTTTTCATTGCAATGGCAATGCCCCAATCATCAATCAATTAACAGATGGCGAAATCTGTATCCTAAATCCAGAAAATACCACTACCGATAGTAAAGAAAGTGACACAGAGGTTATTGAAAATGAAAAACATTTTCATTTTGATTGACAATTTAGTCTGAATTCTTGACAGCAATTACAGAACTTGTACAGTGGAGCTTTGTAACTGAACAGAATATTATATCTGTTTATAGAATTAAAGAGAAAGTATTAACACAAAAAACGAAGTAACTTAAACAACTTACATTAAAAGAAATGTTTAATAAACAAATAAATATTAAGCTCTTTTTTTTTTTTTGTAAATTTTGATACTCTTTAGATCATAAATGTTCATTACTTCATAAATCCTGATTTCATATTTTTAATTTGATAATTTCTGCATGCCATGTTACTAGATTCAAAATGATAATCTAATATTCGGAAAAATCCTAAATCTGGAATTGCTGAAGTCCCACGAGTCCGGATCTCGAACTTTGTACTGTATAAGTATTCCTTTTTATAAAATAAAAGTGGCAGCTATTGTTTTTTCATATATTTCCTAAACTTCATTACTGTCCTGCATATGAACATAATTTAAACGTTACTGAAATCTTTGTAATGGTGAGCTTTGAAAAACCTGGTGTTCGTTAACTTTTGGAGGGCAGTGTGTACTAAGCAATATAAATTAGAACATTTATTTTATTATTTAGTAAAGTTAGCACTTATAAGCCTGTAAATTATCATTTCAAAATAGATTTTAAAACCTAGAAGCAATTAATTATATCTTTCTAATAGAACAAGAGGATTTTAAGAGAACAAGTAGACTTGATATAAAAATTAAACAAATCGCAATTCATTTAAAAATTACATACACAGCAGAACAAAATATGCAATTCCATAATCATTTTAGTGATAATAATATAAAAAAGACTTTTGAATAAAATGTAATGCTCTAATTAATCAAGATGAAATAATTTTTGCTTTTTAATGAAACTTACCTTTTAATGGACAGTAACGAGGTAACCTCTTTGGATAAAGCATTCCCTGCTGCATAAGGCACGTTATGTTAGCAATTTCATGTTTGCATGCTTGTGTAGTGGCACGATGAATGGCAGATACTGCTTCTTTAGTAGTAATATTGCACCAAGGATGAAAATCAAGCTCATCTATATTTAAAATACTATCAGTTTTATCTATTTTTTTGGATTCATTTACACTATTGACTACATTTCTATCACTTGGATTTATTTTTAGGTTTTTCAAGTCCTTTTCAGCAGGCACAACAATCTCAATGAATCTCTGTCTTTCAGTATCTCGAGGAGACATGTTTCTGCTGCTACTGTCCTTAAGTAGCTTCTCCCACACATTGCCCTGCCTATCTTCATCATCAATAACATAATCATAGGCATATTTTTCAATACCAGGGTCAATATGTGAACTCCGCTGATTCAATTCTTTATCACCAATGAGCTGTAATAAAATCCATATATTATTCTTACAAAAATAATGGCAAAAACTTGCTCGCAAAACTATCCTCTTCTTTATTCTATTTAAATACACAATGATCTTCCATTAATGCAAAACTAGATAATTCAAACAATAAGCACTCAATAACATTAAGAAAATGATTTTAGGAATCCTTTTGATAATTTGAATAGTGCTTCAGAACCTACATTCTGAATTCATTATAGATCACTTTGCTTTACATAGATACTTCTCAGAAACTCCTTCAAAATTAGAAACATGTATGAAAAACTAGGCAAAAATTAATACACATTCTTAACCTAAATGTATTGAGAAATAGTCATTTATTCTTGATTTAAAAGGCAATTTAAACTCAAATTTCCTTAATGCTTTTAGAAAAAATAAATTATACTTTACTCTAAAATTTAAGATAGTTAAAAGTAAAAAGAAACAGTTAATACCTATAGCCAAGGTTCAACTTGCTTCCAAGGCCCAGCAGGAGTCGAGTGAATAAGACTATACCTTGGGTTCAAGACTAGGATTATCTTGGTCCAACAACCCCCCCCCCCTTTGCAGTAAATTAAATAGTTTATTCTTCTGATCAATTAAATAAAAGTAACAGTTAAGATTAATGTTTTTATCTCTCATGTTTTCATCTATTCATATCAAATAATTCGTGGAGAGACCTATTTGATTGCTTCATTCCTAACTACTTAGTGAATATTTATTAGCTAAACACTTTTTCAAACTTTTTTCCTCAACTAGATTTCTATTCTTATTAGTAGACTGGAGTTAGTCAACTTTATACTTCTCTCTTTCAGGTAGAACTCAAATATTGATTCTTTGAAAAATGTTTGATATAATTCTTCATATTTATTAGAATGTCTTTATCAAGTGATAAAATAGCTACCATGGAGTAATTTGCACCTTAGAATGAAAAGACAAGCTGCCAGTATTTTGATGACTCATTTATTAAAGTTAAAATAAATCTATGACTTAGTGTTTTATTTCTTTGAAATATTTTATATTATGCTTTTCAGTGGCAGTATGGATAACTAGAAGGTACAAAATTTAACAGAGAGGATACATTTGTGGATAAATATAAAATATATTTTCTTACCCACCCCCCTCCCCTTCTTATGACATTTATCTCTTGAAAATTGACCATTTTGTGATGGGAAGCACAAACACGCTCTTATCGCTGAGGTAGGCAGTCTCTTTGACAGGTGTCTGTCCAGGGCCAGAGGGGTTTTTTTTTTTTTTTTTTTTTTTTTTTTTTTTTCCCTACGTGCCATCAAGAACTGCACTTATTTAATGGCCGGCATGCTGGCATGCCAGAGCGCTTTTTTGTGATATAAACATTTGCATTTCTATATCCCTTTGAATCCTTTTTGTATTATTTTCTTGCTACTACAGTCTTTTAGGGTTACTATATGAGGTTCTATTATGTTTTGCATTGCTTTTATTTCAAAAGCCTTCAGTTTACTTATATACCTTATACAATTTCAGTTTATTACGGCGAGCAATTGTATTTCATCAGATTAATGATAAATGAGCCAATTAGTGATATGACTGAGAGTGATGATTCATTTCCTAAAGAGTTAGAAAGTGGTATTTCTAGTGATTCTCATATGGACATTTTGTCAGAGACTGAGCTCACTGAGTGTCTATCTTCCACTTCACGTGAAGGATTTTACATTTTGCAAACAGACTATCTTGTATTTTTTTATTAATTTAGATGTTTATTAATGTATTTTTACCAATTAAAACTAATTTTGAATAATACAAACTAATTTTGAATTCTAGGAATAATTTGAATAGTGCTTTCGAAAATTATTTCTCAAAGTGAGCAAATTTTTTTATATATTTTCATGTTAAGTAAAGGTAAAATGTCAAGTTTTGAGATGAGTGAGCGTTATTTGTAAGAAATTTTTCTTCTTTAATTTGAAGAAATTTACAGCTGATGTGCATCAACTGCTTGTAGAAGCATGTGATGACATTGCCTTAAGTGAGATAAGTTGTTATAAGTATTTTCACAAGTTTAAGAATGGTGAATTGGATGTCAAAGACAAAAAACAGAGTGGAAGGATAAAAGTGTACAAACATGCAGAATTGGAAGCATTATTGGATGAAAAATTGTGCCAAACACAAGTAGATCTTGCACTTACTTTAGAAATGACTCCATAAGAAATTTCACATAATTTAAAATCAATGGGAATTATTCAAAAGCAAGGAAATTGGGTTCCATATGAACTGAGAAACGTTAAAGGTCGATTTTTTACATGTGAAACATCTACATTTTTTTTTGCATTATACCACCCTTTAAAATGAGCAGGAAAGGAAAAAAGAAATCATGAGGAATTTAATTGCTATTTTATAATGACTAATGATAAATGTCATAGCTTAATATGCAATGTCCTCTCAACCACCATTAAAAAGAGCAATATGGAAGACTTTTTTTTAACTTTACATAACAAATATCAAATAGATTACCCATAAAGTAATGACTAGCAAAAAAATAATAACAATAATAATAATAATTAAATTAGGGAACATTAAGTTCACTTAAAAGGTCATCAAAATGTTTTTAAATAGTCCATGCTGAAATCAGCTGTGCAGTGACTATTGCACCATTCATGTCATATTTTAAAAAAAAATCTGAACCATTTTCTGATGGAAAAAGAAATTTTGCTGGAAATATCAAATTTACTTTTCAATATTTTTAAGAATGAGACTGAAATTACTGCTGCAATTTAAGGTCTACAATTGTTTTGATATACTTTGATGCAATATATTGAAAAAATAAGTTAAAATATAAGAGAACAGTTATATAATGACATTAATATAGGTCGTTCTTCCCTCCAGTTTCCAGTAATCTTAAATTGGTTACCCACTAGTAAGGCCTGCTGATATGAGGTAGGATTCATAAGTTTTCAGATTGAATCTATAATGTAAAATATTATGAATTAAATTGCAAAAACACATCCTCCTTTGAAATAAGACCTTTGTGCAACAACACTTTTGCCAGCGCCTGTAAAGTTCATCGAAACATGTCTGGAATCCATTTTTGGCCATGTCCTTTAATTCAGCCTGTGATGCACATTTAACTTCATCTGAAGATTGAAATCATCAACCCTACAAGCGTCTTGCCAGTTCAGGAAATAGGAAGAAATTGCAGGATGCGAGATCAGGTGAGTAAGGAGGATGAGGCAAAAGAGTCGTTTTCGTTTTCACAAGAAATCCTTGACGAGTAGGGATCGGTGAGAAGGAGTATTGTCATGCAACAGCACCCATGACTGTTCAGCCCACATTTTTGGTCTCTTCTTCCCAATTGACTCGTGCAAACAACGCCGGATTTCGATGTCGAGTTCTTTGTTCAGACTGCGTCCTTCGAGGATAAATTCCAGATGCACAATGCCCTGGTATCGAAGAATACCTCTAGCATGAGCTTTCCTTTAGAGCAATCTTCACAGAAATTCTGCTTGAACTGGATGGATTGTAGCGATTTCTAGGTTGCCGATGCTCTCTTAGTTTTGTGGGGTCGTACAAAAAACACAATTTCTGGTTTCCACTAACAATTCTGCCAAGTAGGGAAGAATCTTTGTCAATAGCCGAGATTAAGTCTATCGCCATTTCCATTCGAACTCCCTTTTAGCGTACGTTTAACGTGTGGGAAATGATGTGTTGACACACCCTGCATGTTAAGATCTTTAGTCAGTATCCACTGGCATGTGGTCTCTGATATCCCAACTGATTCTGCTATTTGGCAAACTTTCTGCTGCCGGTTCGCACGTACCACCACAGACACCTTTTTGATGTTTTCATTGGTGCTCAAAGTCACGGGACGGCCACTGCATTCGTCGTCTTCGGCACTTTCTGTGCCTTCTCTAAAACGATGATGCCACTCAAAAGCTTGCATTCTCGATAATGTTTCACTTCTGTACTAAATGCTTCAATATTTCAAGTCTCCGTAACTCTCTTTCGCAAGCGAACACAAAATTTAATATTGATTCTCTGCTCAACTGATGACATTTATTTTTATCGCCGGTACCTGCCTACAAAAAACACAGTCGCTGTGAACTTTCGACCATGTGATTTCGGACAAACCGCTTTTAGAAAAGGTGGAGAATGCAGTAACACAAAAACATTCTCGTAGTCGCACTACTGCAAAAGAATTTTTGTGTTAGAGACTCAGTTTGGGAACTTTTGAATCCTACAATGTATTAGGAGCCAGATCGTTAGTCTCTAATTTATTATTAAATTTGTAAACATTTAAAATATTTTTTTATCAGGCAATTTTTAACATGTTAGTCTACCAAAGAGTAGTATAAATTAATATTCAGTTATATTTGCTATTATTGTATTCCTTTGGTAGTCTTGACAACTGAACTAAAGAAGAGATACCTCCCCTGCATTCTGAGAAGATTAAACAGGAGTTAGATTTTTAGTTTAGCAACATCAGGTTTATCTCACAATGTGAGCTGTCAAAACAATTCCACACTAATTGTTTGGCTAAGTAGCTGAGTTAACTAAAACCCATCCAAACTGTTATCAGTCCAAAACTGTTATTCAAAATGCACGTGACAATGTATCATCCTACTGCTCAATAATTACTTCACAGAGCTCCTTTTGCATTAAAAAAAGATTTGTACATTCAGTCATCCCACACATTCTCCAGATTTATTTCTTGTGATTATTTTCTTTTTTGCTCCAAAACTAAAGTTGCCTATCAAAGGATTTTTTGGCAAAAATATATTTAAGGGTACCCCTTCGCGAAAATTGGCGACACGCAAGCGAGGCACAATCTCAAGATGGCTAACATACAAAACCAAAATAAGTCAAAAAATTGCACAAACTCGGTATCCATGTTCACAACAATCTATTTTCCCTTAAAAAAAAGGTGCCAGCTAAATATCGATTTTTGCATGGGGTAACTCTTAGACGAATTAATTTCATATAACCAGAACGTTAAGTCCCGATTCGGCCACTAGAAGATCGCAGAGATGGCTATTTATCCCAGTTGATAATTATCGATGCGTTTCGAATTTTTTTACCGAAAAACGTGATAAAATTGCTGTTTTTTTCAATGAAAAGATAGCAATAAAACACCCAAATTTTCGCTGTAAGACTAGTGAAGATCAGGATATTTTAAAAAGAAGATTGGAATTAAAATTTTATTGGTGAAAATGCGCTTTAGCCCACTGCTTGGCGATGTTTTGAAAATCGCCAATTCGGTGCGTTTCTGAGAAACGTCTTTGCAATTGCAACCTTCCCGACACGCTCCGCGAAAACCTATTGTAAACAAAACATAGAATTCTAAAGCATAAATTAGTATGGAAACTGTTTCCACAAAAAGATAATAAAATAATATGCAAAACGAACATTACGATCATTAAAATATTTGTCAGTTAGGTTTAAATTATTATTTACATTTTATGTTATAATACTTACACATTTTATGCCGTTACATAACCTTCCCGACACGCTCCAAGAAAACGTAACCAAAATGGCATCAAAGAAAGAAGGAATTTTTTTTAAAAGGGCATTAAAATTACAAACGATACCATGTACACACCGTTCCGTTTTAACTTGAAAAAAACATCTGCGAATTGCACAATGTAGGCAACATACACAAAAGAACAAAATAAGCTAAAATAACGAAAATAAATTACAAGAAAATGCCATGTGCACAGCGCTCCTTTTAAACTTAAAAAACACTTCAGCGAATTGCACAATGTAGGCAACGTACACATGTTATACGGAGTTACCCATGTTGGCGCGTTTATTGCTCATTCAAAAACAATCGCCGCCAAGCAGTGGGCTAAAGCGCATTCCAACCATTTTATTTTTGTACTGGTAGTTCTCCATAAAATTTCGACTTTTTTCCTGACTAGCGCAAAATAATGAAAGAATTAAAAATACAAACACTATAAGCATAAAAATAATTTAAAGGCTATTAGAAATCATGCTAGAAGAATTTTAAAAAACTTAATTACTTTTACTTTGCCTTCAATTTTCTGAAAAGAGTGCAACAGATTTTTCCAGCTCGTAATGTGAAATTTCACCGAACTCCCAAACCACGTGTGTTGATAACTAATTCTACTATTCGAATGACCATCCAGTAACAAGGAATGCATGACAAAATCAGTGCTCGTAAATATACAATGAAAAATTTCATTATCAGCTTCTTTCTTCTACCCTCTGGCCGTGATCACTGAGTCAGCACAGCGCCACGCAGTGCCGCGCCTATATTCTTTGTCACCGAGAAGTCGGGCGAAATAGTCTCAGTGATGTTTTGAGTAGAAAAAAAATATTATTTGTTGATTTCGGTGGGGCACTATGTATTTTTTAAGCTAAACCTTTGTTAAAAATTCAATGCGTGAAAATACGGCTGGCTAATTTTTTAAAGCGTATTTCCGATTTTCAATGCATGAAATACGCTCTCAGAGGCATTAAAAATATCTCTGGTTCAAATAAATAAAATCAAATTCTGAAGACATTTATGGAGTTAAAAGCCGGACTCCCCAGAAAGCTCAGGAAATTCTGGATATGCAAAAATTCCAGATAGTTGGACGTATATACATAGAAATTAATAGTAGAAAACACGAACAAATGTAAGAAATTTCAAAACTAAAATGATAAAAACAGTAATATTATTTGTTACCTACTTGATATCAAAAGATTATATTTGAAATTACATAAGATTTTGGGGTGGATGCATTTCAAACATAAAAGCCAAGGTGTTTTATAGACCTTAAGCCTGCCGAACATGAAAGTTGGCTGAAGATGAAGCCAAATTTGTACCAGTCATTCCAGCAAAAGTTTAATGGAACAGATCATTCTTTAAATAAACAGATACAAATTACAGATCTAGCATGTAAAAACTTAAGTCATTTAACCGAGTTTTTTCCATTGCATGGTCATTGTTTACCTGTTTTCAAGTTAAGTACTCTGTTTAGCTGAAAATACTGTATAATATATTTGAATAAATAATGATAAACTTATGAGGAAAGTGCAGAATCACCCACTGCTTGGCGAGTTTTTAAGATCGGTATCCATGTACACATTGATCTATTTTCACTTAAAAAAAAATCCCAGAATTGCACAAACTCGACACTGCACACTCCCTTGACTTTGTCCACGTACACATTGATCTATTTTCACTTAAAAAATCAAAAGAAATTGACAAAAATCCAGTTCTTCTTATTCTTGTAAAAAGCACCAAATAGAAGTGGGTGATTCTGCACTTTACTGAAACTTATAAAATTGTAAAGTAATGGTAGCAACAAAAATCATTCTTTTTTCAGCCCCCAAATGAAAAAATATTATGGCTAAAGTATCATTATTGAGAATGAAAAGAATGCTATAAATGGTATAGAAGTATGGCAGGAAATTCTGCAGAAAGTTTAAGAATAAAAACAATGACAGAAGAGTCTAATACTTTCTGACCATAATTCCCTGCCATTATAATTCTAGTTGCCAAGCAGAATGGGACAGGGAAAAAAATTTCTCCTGAATGCAAGAAATGATCTGTAAGCTGAGAGTAAATGCAAGATTCTGTGCATAGTCTCTTGTATTTGGTTGCATCACTCCCAGAAAGTCTACAGATGCTCTTTACTGTGGGAAGTTCCTAGCATTTGACATACATGACCAAAGTACTTGCTTTAAGTACTTTCAGGAACGAAAAATTTAATCTCTCAGAAATTCATTGCTCTATGCGATTTTCTTAAAATTGTAACCTTCATCCAAAAATTTGTTTCCCTGAGAAAGAGAGGTATGTATTCAGAACCAGATTAAATATTCAAGGCTTATTATATAATTTTTATGAGCTTTAAGTAAATTTTTTTCTCTAGTGTAGAATTGGGTGTCCTTTGTTTTTTGGCGAAAAATTTTGTTCAGTTTTGGCGATGAAATCCCATTTCTGTTTACCATGAGTTTTAACATATTTTTAGCTTCTTGATTTATTTAATTGAAAATAAATCGATGTGCACATGGACAAAGTCAAAATGTGCAATGACTAGTTTGTGCAATTCTCTGATTTTTTTTTAAGTGAAAATAGGTTGATGTGTACATGGACACAGAGTTTGTGAAATTCTTTGACTTCTTGTTTTGGTTTTGTGTAGCGGCCATCTTGAAATTGTGTTTTATTGGTGCCGATCTTGGCATCAAAGCAGAATCGCCAAAAAAACAAGGGGCACCCAATTGTAAACTTTTACCCAAAACCGTTCCATATAATATGCACAGGGTTGCACCAGAATGGGTAGATCAGCAGCCGGTGATAAACTTTCAGAATGGTAGAGATTACAACAGATGATAAAAAGCTTACTCCAAAAATGAAATATGTATGATTGATTATTAGAAATTACGACTTTTTTTCCATAAGCATCCTGCAAAGCATACATTTGAATCATTTTGGTCATATTAAGTAACAAATTTGGAAACAATGTTTTATTGAATCGCTTCCATTAAAAAATAACCATCTGCACGTGGTGTGTACATAAAAAAAAGGTAAAAGTTTACATTTGGGTGCCCCTTGTTTTTTGGCAATTCTTTTTTGGCAATTCTTTTTTGACAATTCTTTTTTGACACCAAGATGGCACAATTTCAAGATGGCCACTACACAAAACCAAATAAAAGTCAAAGAATTTCACAAACTTTGTGTCCATGAACACATCAGCCTATTTTCACGTAAAAATCATCAGAAAATTGCACAATCCCTTGACTTTGTCCATGTGCACATAGATTTATTTTCACTTAAAAAATCAAGAAGCTAAAACCATGTTAAAACTCTCATGGTAGCCAGAAATAGGGTTTCATCACCAAAACTGAACAAAATTTTTCACCAATCGAAAGAGCACCCAATTCTACACTGGAGACAAAAAAATTTTTTAATTAATGTATAGTCTCGTCTGTTACTAAATAATTTAAGTATGAAACGAAAACGGAGCTCGTCACAGCAAAGGTTCGAGTTCGCCTCGCCAGCACAGAAATTAAGAAACGTCGAAAAGCAGTTACATTTTACTTCAGCTGAAATTAAACACTGAATATTGGCTGCACTTCAGTAACTAATGTACGTAATTAAGAATTAAAGTATGTAATACACACGTAGACACTGTTATTATTAATATAAAACAGCATCACGTGTCTTATAATAAAATTACAAACAACGAAATTTAAACTACCACTTTTACTACTGTTAACAATGCATGTCATTAAATTTTACAACCCACGTAAGCTGTTTAACTACAAAATAAATCTTGGTAATATCATGTAAAAAACACCAAATCTCTGTATAATACAGCATAAGTGTAAGTTAATAATAGGTGAAATGTATAATTAATATGACGCACCCGAAATTTAATATTCCGACTTTTAATTTTTAAAAAAATGGATACACGGTATAAAAAATTGAAAAGCAAAAATACCTGAACATTCCCTTTTTTTCTGTCTGAGGATTTACTTAACATAAGATTCCCATCATCAATTCGAATTTTATAAAAACTTATAGCTAAAATTATCTGAAGTATTAGAATAGCCGCAAAAATTACAAAATAAAGACGATACGTTCTGCAAAACAATATTGAAAGCACTCTTAATGTAGCCATCGCCCATTATGCAATCTGTAAAATTGATAGAAATACTCAAGAAAACTTATGCATTTAAAATACCAAACAGACAGACAGACAAAGAAGACAGATGTCTTGTTTTGCACTCGCTAAGTCCTTCTGCCTAAATCAACTTTTCAACAGGGCTTACCGGTTACAGTTAAGTACAAAATGTGGTACAAATAACGTAATAAAAATTAAAAGAAAATTTGATTCTTGCATCTAAATTTAGGTAAAGTGCTCCTGTAATTTTTTTAAAATAAATTAATTATCCTTGCTAAGTTTATGAAATAAAAGTCATTTCGTTCTAGATCCATGTAAGAAATCGAAGGACTTCAATGGTAACATAGGATTAGGTGTCGCTATGTTGGCAATGTGAGATTTTTGAGGTGCGCTGTCTCTAGTCCTGCATGTAGTTTTAAGCAATCTTTTAACATCATATTTTGAGAACAAATATATAACTTTATATTTGGTACAAATTATAGGTTTGTATATTTTCATGTTGTGATCTGTTTAGTTCTTTCTCTTCTAATTTGAAAAAGTCTGTTTTTGTTAGTTTGAATTAAGCTATTAGTATGTCAATGCAATACTCCATTCTAATGTGGAATCCTAAATAATAAGAGGATATAATTAATTGCAGTTTGTTTTCTGCCAATAAAAAACTAAAATGCATTTATATCATTATAAAAATTTAATGAATTAAATTGCGCTTTCAGTAATCCTTCGTTTAACCAGGTTTGTATCTATTTGCCGCGATGTTGAAAAATTTAATTTTGGAACATCCGAAGCATTTAAGAAACAGAGAAATTTCTTATTGTGTCTGTAACGTTAATGTAAGTCTTTTCATTTTGCAGACTGTCCAAAATGGTTCGAATGAATGTCCTTGCAGACACTCTTAAGTCAATAAACAATGCTGAAAAACGAGGAAAGCGTCAAGTTCTAATTCGACCGTGTTCAAAAGTAATTATCAAGTTTTTAACAGTGATGATGAAACATGGTAAGTTCAGCTTCCTGAAAGTTGTCCACTGTATATTTTTAATTTGTGTTGTATAATTTGTTGTTCAATGGTAATTATCTGTTATTTATTTTTAGTTGTATTTTTGAAACGAAACATTAGAATTTTAAGAATGAGCAAGAACTTTTCTGAGAAATGAAGATGTAAAAAATATAAAATGATTTATCTCATTAATAGTTTATAGTTAACACTTGGTTTGTCTTAATTTTGATAAATTTTCTTAACACAAAAAATTTTCCTATATTTACACAGGAAAAATATTCCTGTGTTCAGAAGTGAAGTATTTATAGCTATTAATCATACATATATATATATATCATAAAATTTGATGACTAATTGCATGATTTATATTTTAAAAATTAAACTAAGCTATTTATTGCAAGCAAATTGCATTTAATAGGCCGAAGGGCCAGAAGTAGTTCAAGAGGTACAGTTTGGCCATGACTGGTATATATATATATGGTGTGTGTGTATATATATTGTAATAAAAACAAATTCAGAAATACTGATATAGACATGCAGAAATACTGATGGTGCACCACATAGATAGCATAGAGCATAAATCCATATTGAAGAATTCTAATTGCATAGAATGCTAAAATGTTGAATTCATAATGACTAGGAAACTTAATAGCTAAGCAGGAATAAATTATTTTTATTTCAGTTGACATTTATGGCCATAATTAGCTTGGTACTCTAATCATTCATATTTTTAGAATCTTTACATTTTTGATACTGTTGCAATAGAAAGAACAGAGTAAAATAGCATCCAAGTGGCAACTGAGGTTGACGCAAAGTGTGCAATCATGAATATGGAAGCTCACTGAGGTTTTGTTTTAGGTTAGAAAGGTTTGTTCTCAAAATTTTGAGTTTAAAGTTATGAATTAGTTAAGTCTTCGGTGTTATACAAGCCATGTGACATAGATTAATCTAGAAATAGGCAGTTCAGAAAAGTTACTACTTTTGGCTCTAGTGTAGAATTAGGTGCCCGTTCCATTGAGGACAAATTTTGTTCAATTTTGGTGATAAAACCCCATGTCTGGTTACCATGATAGTTTTAACTTGGTTTTAGGCACCTGCTGCCATTTTGGCTAGACTGCAGATTAAGGGCCAGTCGCCAAATAACGTGAAATCGCACCAAAATCTGGTAACCTCTTGGTGTCATGAAAATCGTAAGGGTTTAAGGTTACAGTTTATAGTATTTAAGCGGGCTTTTTGAATTTCATCTCCATTGTGTTGTTACATTTTAGTGTAGATATAAACAAATACGGAGTTTCTACTGTTTATTATAAATAAATAAAAAATGTTTGTAAAAATATAAATTATGTAGTTAAAACTCTTTAACCACTTTTTGTTTTTACTACTATTGTTCATGTTTCAATAATATTCATCAGTATTTTTTTAGCTTAAATATGAATCAGTGCTTTCCGATCATATATTGCTCATTTACAACTTCTTAAATTTCGTGGTAAAACTTTTTACTCCATTTTGCTACTGTCTTAAAAATTATATATACTATGAAAAGTTTTGATATTGTTGATCCCGTGAAATACATAGTTAGTAACTTTCAAATACTTTATCGTTGTTTTTCTAGAACTTCTGTTTTAGATATTTTTGCATGTTTACAGGATTCATTCAAATTCCCAACCATCTAATATGGCGATATGATGAGTTAGCGATTTTCTAAAACGAGCGAAAATAACCGATTTGGCGATTTTTCGAAAATGCGCCAAACTGGCCTGTAATATGCAGTTTTACCTCTTTTTTTTTTTTTTTTAAGTTAAAATAGATCGATGTGTACATGGACTCGGAGTTTGTGCAATTCTTTGACTTCTTATTTTGGTTTTGTGTAGCTATCTTAGAATTTGTGCCTTCCTGGCGCCAATCTTAGCATCAAAAACACAAAGGGGCACCATGGAGGTACGAAAGGAAGGAGAGGCTAAGCCTGCACTGTGAGTGAAGCTCTCCTTCAAGGCTTTGATCTCCAGATTATTATTTTTTGTTTGTTTTTGTTTTGTCTGTTTACATTCAGAAGCTTTCTTGACAGCACTCTGATAGTATTTCAACACATGGCAGTTCCATAATAGTCTAAAAACAGGACACTTCTGCGTAAAAGTAACATTCATTGGGCAATGGATAATATAGCTTTTTGTACATTTCAGTGACAATTATGCAAAAATCACATCTTATTTATTTCTCGATAACTAACAACAGCGATTTTGATTATGAATTTGTTTCATAAAATTCTCAGCTGTTGAACTCGGGGTTGCCACGCTACCTGGAAAACCAGAAAAAGTCATGGAATTCAGAAATTGACCAAAAAACGTCAGGGAATTAAAATATTTTAGTCTAAATCTGGAAAAGTCAGTGAATGTCATACAGCGATCCACCAAAAAAGCGAGTTTTGCGCAAACGTTGGAAGCCGATCACTTTCTTGGCGGGCATCACTCGGGCAGCTGCTGTAGAGCCAATTCTTGCAGCTCCAAACAGATTGTCTTTTAGAAAGGCAAAGCAAGTTTCCAGTAACTTTGGTTCCCAGTAATCTCGAGGGTCTAAATGCGCTTTAGCCCACTGCTTGGCGGCGATTGTTTTTGAATGAGCAATAAACGCGCCAACATGGGTAACTCCGTATATCTGCGAACATGGCTGACTGGGTATTTTGAAGCTACGGAAACATGTAGCTTTCGCGCATGCGTATTTCCTATTTTATAAAGAACGGTTTTATTGGTAATGTGAGATGACGTAGCGGTTTATACGAAATGCTTACGTGTTAATTTGAGTAGTTATTTCAGTTCTTGTTTTAATCTTTGAATGCGGTGTTTTTCTATTGAGTGTTTGCTATTTTCGTACGTATATTTCGCTAAATACCAAGTCGCTATGGATTTAGCTGTGATGCTGAGAGAGGTGAGTGAATGTACATGTACATTTATTACTGTATTGGAAGTGCAAGGGAAACGTGATTGATTGGTGTATGAAAGCTGGTTGATTTGTGCACATTGTGCAATTCGCTGATGTTTTTTTTTTTAAGTTAAAACGGAACGCTGTGCACATGGCATTTTCTTGTAATTTATTTGCGTTATTTTAGCTTATTTTGTTGATTTGTGTACGTTGCCTACATTGTGCAATTCCCTGAAGTTTTTTTTAAGTTAAAACGGAACGGTGTGTACATGGTATCGTTTGTAATTTTAATGCCCTTTTAAAAAAAATTCCTTCTTTCTTGGATGCCATTTTGGTTACGTTTTCGCGGAGCGTGTCGTGAAGGTTATGTAACGGCATAAAATGTGTAAGTATTACAACATAAAATGTAAATAATTAATTTAAACCTAACTGACAAATATTTTAATGTTCGTTTTGCATATTATTTTATTATCTTTTTGTGGCAACAGTTTCCATACTAATTTATGCTTTAGAATTCCATGTTTTGTTTACAATAGGTTTTCGCGGAGCGTGTCGGGAAGGTTGCAATTGATTGCAAAGACGTTTCCAAGAAACGCGCCGAATTGGCGATTTTCAAAACATCGCCAAGCAGTGGGCTAAAGCACATTTTTCACCAATCTCGAGAATAGAAATACTCGCATGTGCAGTGCATGTTGAACTAAGAAAATACGTATTCTTGTATCAAACAAAATCGATTTAATCCCAGTATAGCGGTATCATGGAGGTTAGAATAGCCACGGTGTACGGTACACACGGGATTTGGCGACATTTTGATGGGCAGCTAACAGGCCATTTTGGTGTTCGCGGAAATTTTCAAAATTGTGCCAAGACTTTAGCGTATAGTAGAATTTTACCGTAAAATCTTTTAAATACTGTTTTTTTTTCTTTTTAAAAAATGCCTTATTTGTCATTTTGCAGTAAAATAAAAAAAATAGTAATCAGTCATCTAGGCTAACCATTTAATATAACTATATTCGCAAAAATATCGTTGATTATTGTAATTAGGTTTTGAATTATTTTAATGTTATTCGTATCATTTAATGTTGCTTCTTCTCCTTAAATTTATTTATTATTAGTAAATAATACTTTCAAATTTCAGCAAATTTTCTGTGGCATAATCCTGAAACTAATTCTAGCAGTATGATGACATAACATCACGAAATTCAATGCACATATTTTTTGCTTATGTATCCAGCTAAATAAATATAAAATACCTAAATTTATTTTAAAATATCATTAAATAGATTTCTTTCTTTCGTTTAGCTGCAAAATGTCAGCCAAAAAAAAAAAGACTTTTTTTTATCCACATTGAGCAGATTCTGATCTCAATTCTTCAGTGGAGAAAACAACTCCTATTATAGTTTTAATACCGTCTTTTTCTGAAAATAAGACATCCTCCGAAAATAAGCCCTATCGTGATTTTCGGAACTTTTTGTTAAATAAGACATCC
>KK115398.1:268280-278777 GCA_000611955.2 Stegodyphus mimosarum | reverse complement strand
GAGATTCGGACCAATGATTCAACAGGAAATGGATTTGGAAGAAAATCAGAATATAATTCAGAATTTTATTTATGACGATGTTCCAGAAGAAGATGACATGACTGTAATTGAGTAAATTTAAATTTCTGTATTCTGTGTAAAATAAATATTAAATAAAAATATATAAATATACTTTTATTTTTGCACTGTCCCGAAAATGAGCCCTAGCGCGTATTTTGGACCAAAAAAGAAAGTAAGACAGTGTCTTATTTTCGGAAAAAGACGGTAGTAATCTTTGAGAATAATATATGTCATATCTAATTGGCAAATTTTTGTGTTTTCAAGTGGTACCATAACTAATTTACCTTTTAGCACAGCCAAAGTGGATTACGCGAATAGACTGAAATTTTCTTAAAATAAACCTGGAAAAGTCGGGGAATTTCATTCTCCTGCTTCAGTGGCAACCCTGTGAACTACAAAAATTTTATGTTTAAAGAATGAAAAATACCTTATGGTACCTTTAAAATTATCTTTTGATACCCTTGATAGAGTATTTGCAACTTTTATTTTATATTCCAAACGCATGGTGAATGCACAGAAATTAAACATTTGCACATGCCAAAAATCTGAAATATGTATGGGTATTTATGCATATGCTTTTAAAAAGCATATATCTGTCTTTAACAAAATATGTAAATATTTATTAAATTATTTATAAATGTGTCTGAAATGAATGATTTAGTCATTTATAAACTCCTGTGAAAGTTACTGTGTTAGGACCCTCTTTAGAAAAAGAAAGTATATACATTTATATGTATATTTACGATGTAATTACAAAGTATTTGTATATGATCATTTCAAAACCCATTGATCTTAATGGTAAGTTGCTGAATATTTTGGTCACCAAGAAGGGATAGCTAGTGCTTCAAAGCAGTGTATGGGGAAAACTGGTTAGGGCCTCACCTTACTTCCTCCCTCCATGAGTTGCACCCAATTGTAAATTTTTACTTTGCTTTTACCCGAGTACAGAGAGGAAATATCCAAATTTCAAATGAGGATAATCAGAATTGTAAGGCTAATTTACTTTTTTTATTTAAAATATTCCTCTCATTCAACAAGGAAAAGGCTTAGCGATGGAGGAGCTTTTGGTAAAAGTTTGCAATTGGGTGCCCCTTGTTTTTTTTTTAACGCCAGTATCGGCGCTAGAAAGGCAGGGTAAAAACTCGGAATACTCTGTGTTAACAAAGTTGCGAAGCGCAACTGACGTCCATAAATGGGTGGGACTAAGCTTCTGATGTCATAATGTATTCTTTATAGATATAGAAATAGATATGACAGATTGTTTTCAGTTCAAATTACTATGATACAGTAAGTTAACTCTACCAATTATTAAAACACAGTAAACATCATCGATGCCTCTCTTACTTGTATTTCATACAGTTTCAGTATTTTCGAAGATTTAAAGCTGTAGCATTTATACAAAAAATTATAATTTAAATTCATATTATAGAAAATTTAACTTTTACAAATTACCTTATTGCTACGTGGCGAATGCAATCCATTACATACCAGTAAGTAAACAGTCTTTGTTTTTTTTTTTTTAATTTTAAACTTTACATTAAAAAGGAAAAGTATTTTTATTGCATATCACATCATATTGTCCTTAAGCATACTAGAACTCAACACATTAATAAATAAGAAAATCTAATTTCTCACAATGAGATAAAATAAGTGCTTCAAATTTGGAACACTAAGCAATGCTCCACATTCGCACACGCATATTATCAATGCACTAAAATCATCAAGTGCAATTATGATAGAAGACATTACATATTAAAATGATAAGGTAAAAGTTCACAGTTTTGCTACAGTTGAGTAGATCATTGGATTCTCAATATTCATCGGAAAGTGCTGTCAACATATCTAAATAAAAAAGTCTATATTATAATTTACATTTAAAATACACAAACGATATATTAAACATTGCACATAAAATACATTACTGCTCAGCATCACACGCAACCTAGCTTAGCCTATGTGCACAATGATCTGCATTCGCTTGAAGAATACCAAAAAATTACACAAACCATACGTCACATTGACCTATTTTCACTTAAAAAAATCGGAGAATTGCACAAACTCGCCATTGCACACTGCCTTGACTTTGCCCACGTACACAGTGATCTGTTTCCATGGTTGTTTCTTCGTTTCAATAAAAAATCCCAGAATTGCACTACCTGGGCTTTGCCCATTTACACAGCGATCTATTTTCACTTGAAAAAACTCCCCAGAATTGCACTTCCTTTACTTTGTTTATGTACATATTGATCTATTTTCACTTGAAAGAAAATCTGAGAATTGCACTAACTTGGCATCGTGCACTGCCTTGGCTTTGCCCATCATGTGCACATCAATCTTATTTTCAATTTAAAAAATCCCAGAATTGCACAAACTCGGCATTGTGCGCTACCTTGGCTTTGCCCGTGTACACAGCGATCTCATTGACTTAAAATAATCAGACAGTTGAATAAACTTCTATAATAAAAAAAGTGTGAAGCTATAGCTTAACTACAACTTGTTTTTACAAACAGGCATAGCCAATATTACGTAATAAAATGCGTGTCCAATCCTAAGATAAGTAAACTTCTAGCTTGTGCAGCGTCTTCTAGGATTAGGCGTGATGATGTAGTTTACAGTTCATAAAAAATAGAACTGACCTAGATCGTTACTTCAGCATCGTCAGAGAACTGCGACACATATGGATCTTTTACACAATTCAAAAAGTCCTGGAACTGATCTGATTTCAGTAGCGCCTTCTCCGCATAAATTCCGCAAAATATGAATCAAAAATATCTTCCGAATTCCCGCTTTACTTGGCTCCACATGCTTTCAATATTATTAGTGTGGGCCAGTGTTATTCGTAGTTTTTTGGGGGGAGAGTAAAAATACTTCTTGACTTTTTGAGGAGGAGTGGAATTCATTTACAAGGAGTGAAATACAGAAATAGCATAAACTACATATACAGAGACAAATTTTCTACAAACAAAAAATTTTTTTTAATAGACAAAATAAAAAAAATAGGATGCTATTTTAGTTTTTGGCATTATAGCATATGTTTAGTATTAGTAGAAAATATTAAACATTATAAATAAAAGAATTTATTTTGCATTAAACGTTCTAAATGAAATATTTATTTAATATTGCAAATTTAATATCCTTTTCCTCTGATTTTTCCACAATGTTACAGGTGATTTCCTTACAGTATCAAAATTCTTTCAAAATTAAAGTTAAAAAAAAATTCTTGGTTACATTAAAATTTTAATCTCTTTTTCCCCTGATTTCCTTACAATGTCACAGCTCTTTCAAAATTGACGCTTAGAAGACGGTGACCTATTTATAGGCCAGAGCTGCAGAGTCTCAAAACCATGGCTGTGGCCAATATTTCGGCCAGAGAAACTCGCCGCCCCCCTATTCTTCAGGTTGCAGAGATAGTCATTGTCTGAATAACCTCCCTTGACACTTATGCAGTGACCTTCGCATCTCCCAGCTGTAAGGTTTCGTAAAATCCCTTTCGTTTGCCTCAGCAATGAAATCTTATCTCGGGGTAAAATTTTTTCAGTTGTGTCAAAGAATATGTTCTTTGGATGCTTCACTTGCTCTCTAGAATTCTGCACTAACACTTGGCTGTGCTTTACTTTCGCTATGTATAAAAGAAAAAAAGGCTTGACTCAAGAAGAAATTGCTTCAAGATCTTGATAATGAAGCTTTTGGTGACAGTGATTCCGAATGTGAAATTGATAATGATAAAAGAAAAGAGGTGTTTTCCCTTATGGAATTTCAATCTGTTTCGGAAGATATTGCAGAGAAAGGAAAAAATATTACTGAATTTCATCTGGAAGACTTAGGCATAAATTGAGTTGATCCTGATATTTCGATGAAAATAGCTATTCTTTTAAAGGAAATGCTACAGAATTCAATAATGAAATTGATTTTTTCGAATGCATATTTCACATACATTTAGTCGTTATTATAATATTCGAAACAAATAAGTATGCCGAGCAATTTTTTCGAGTTAATTAAAAGTTTCTGAAAAAGCTCACTCTGTGAAATGGAAAATTTTAGTGCATCAGAGCTAAGGAAATCCTTAGCTCTGACAATGCTTATAGGGCACATCAATAAAGACAGTTTAAGACTGCTGGTCGACTGGTGAGTTGATCGAAACCCCATTTTTTTGGAAAAGCCATGGCTAGAGATCAGTATCAAAGCATCCTTTGATTTCTTCACTTTTCTGATAATAAATTAGCACCGAATAAAAAAGATCCTGAGTATGTGACCGCATGTAGAAGATTTGGAATGTCTTTGAAATATTAAATTCTCGTTTCAAAGAAATATATGACTACAGAAGAACTTGCGTTTGATGAAGTGATCGTTGCTTTTAAAGGCCGAGTAATCTTTCACCAGTACGTCTTGCAAAAGCAAAAACATTTTGGTGTTAAAATCAATCATAAGATTTCCAGCAATCTAAAATAATCGTCATCCCAGGCAGAATTTTTTGCCTTATAACCCCTAGCAAAGTCTCTTTCGATCTATCTTCCATAACCTCGAAAAACACTTTAAATCTCTCTTTCAATCCCACTAAACATCCATTTACCGTTCACTCGTGTACCTCTATTATACTTCCCCTTACCAAACTTGCTTTCAGCAACCTCCACAACCATACCAAGACCTCCAGTCATCTCACTCTGTTTCACACATATATCTATGCACACTTCTCTACAAAAATTATGCCAATCAACCACAGTTTTATTCAATTTCATAATCAGATTCGTACTGCATCAAACACCCACAGATACGAAAACATTAAAATTTCAATCATGCTCATATTACTCTCTTCAAACCACATACCTTTCCTCACAGACGTCTTACAATGATGAGCATTCACACCTTTTTCATGACAAATCCATTCATAGCCATCTAATCTATCCTTACTTTCGATCAAAGGCATATCTTTCGTATAAACAGGACAAACATAACGAGAACTAATAAAACCTCCATGCATACACCAATCAATAATAGCTCTCTTACCATTTTGCTCCAATTCCAAAATAAAAATGTATATTAATTTTCCCGGTCATTCTACTTTGCTAGGAGACGAAAAACGATATCGTAAAATATGAAACTGGCAACTAAAAGTAAAATGAAATGCTCATGCAATTACAAAAACAAGCAATAAAATTTACATAAATTACTATCACAAAAAAAACCAATAAAATTTGCACATAATTTTACCTAAATTACTTACGTAATCACAAAAACAAGCAATAAAATTTACATTTAAGAAAGTGACAATGATGACATCATGTAAGGTTAAAACAGAGTCACGGTAACCCTAAGGTGAGAGCAATGGAAGCTAAAACCAAGTTAAAACTATCATGATAATTCTACGCTAAAGCTAAGCTTTTTTATAAGAAAGCAAAGCAAAGCAAGGGAAATACAATTGTGGTGGAGTGGATAATAAAATTTTGATCTAAATAATTTTTTAAAATACTGAAATTTTGTAGATATTATTTTTAACAAAAATGTAAATTGAAAATTCTGTTTAAATTTTGAAAGTCTGCAGGTTCATGTTTCTGTAAAATTGTTTATCTGATATATATCTTACCCCCTTTCGTGGCCTTTATTTTATTAGTTGTTGGTCTTGGACTACCAATTACAGAAGTGTAACTTTAAAGGGCACCAGTATATAAAATATATTGGATGTTTGTCAATTTTTTAACCTCCTAAAAAGTGCTAGTTTTTCTACACCAAAAGGTATCTAGTTTCTAGTATTTCCATTTGATTCTAAACGGCAGCACTACTGTACGAATGCTGAATATTTTTCAGTTATGAAATTAATATACTTTGTTCCAAGTCATAAATTGTATTGAAGGAGAAGAAAAATTCAAATCTGCAAATATGTCCTACATTTGCTGAATCTTTACATTTAATGCATTTCAGTCAGAAATGATAACGGAAGATTATTTATGATTTTAAGACTTATACCAGTGTCCATACTGAGGGTACCATGTCAATAGATGGCAGCACCAGTCTTCTCCTTTTCTTCTCTGTGAGGTGACAATTTCTTTATATTATAATAGTTTATTATTAATTTACAAGTTGTTTAGGATTCAATATTATGTCCATGAGGGGGACGATTAGTTTGCTGACCCTGTGCTAGGACTGAATATGAGTATATTAGTTATTTTTTATTCTTCGTTTACTCTGCTCAAGTTTCTCTATTTAGATAAAATTTTAATTTCAGCACTTGACCCTTTCCCAGGAGAAGGACTCATCAATTTAAAAATTGCCGTCTGGTGTCAAAACGTTAGACAATTGTAGGGGTTAAATGTTGCATGTTAGCCCCAAAAGCCACCTGTTGCTTCCCATTTTCCAAAATCCTAGAATACAGCGAAAACGAAAAGAGGAGATTGACTACTAATTTGCCATTTAGAGGTCATGCTTTCTTCGCTTTGTTTGAAACCAGAGGAAAAATTTCTCTTGTGTTCCCTAGTTTCACGTCTGAAATTAACAGACGATAAGCATAAAAGCATGCTTTCAAATCATAAGGTTTTCCATTCCACTAAGAGATAGACTTAAAGTGCATTCCTGTTTACCATGTTTGTAAGTGAGCTTTCCTTTTGTGTGATCTTATCACAGCCTCTTTGTGAAAACCCAGTGACCCCTGCATGACAAATTACCTGTCGATCACCTCTTATCATTTTCGCTGCTTTCTAGGATTTGAGAAAACACGAAACGACGAATGTCTTAATGCTAACATGTCATGTTTAGCACCTACATTTGTGTAACGTTTAGACGGTAGAGGTCAATTTTGAAATCGATCCGGAGAAAGAGTGAGGTATGGAAATTTAAATTTGAATTCGAATTCGAAACGAATGCTCACAGGAAACACCTGTGAGCATTCGTTAGGTAGTGCTCCCTTTTAAAATCGAAAGAAAACACTAGAAACTTATGATCACAGCTTTTGTTGTAGTAAAAGTAGCATTTTTTAGGAGGTTAAAAAATTGCCAAACATCAGGTATATGTTATATATACTAGTACCCTTTAAAGAACATAAAGGAGAGGGTTAAACATATTTATTTCTGAATTTTTATTATTAATTAAAAAACAATTATGTGTTATTCGACTACCAGTAAGATAATTCACCTATTCAATAAAACAGTTTTCAATTAAAAAATGAATTTTATTGTTTATTTATTTATTAAATTTTGAAAAACCAGTTTTTACTCATGACAAATTACACTTAATAAAATATAATATAAAATTTTGTTTATAGACTTTCCTTTTTATTTGAGCAACAAATTAGATTTTATATACAAACTATCAGTTGGAAGTATTAAAATAAAAATCGCTGGCAGAAGGCGTATGAGGCTATTATTAACATGTTAAGATTTGAGCGTGTTGGAGAGTTCAAGCAAAAGTTTAATTTTCTTTCAAGAAAATGGCCTCAAACACTCCTGGAATAAATATGCTGATTGTGCATTTTGGAACTCGAAATAAATATTGCAGAGAACTGTAGGATTCACCAGTTTCCAAAAATTGAAGCTCTATCCTGTGTTTGAATTTTTACTGGTAGAGCATCTCGAAAGAAGTTTTTTTATTTTACCCTAAATAAGTGGAGTGACCATTTCCAATAAAATTTCAAATTATCCTTTAGCCATTCTGATGAAGTTTTTGTAACTTTGGATATCCTCGCCCCGAAGTTCATTTAAAAGTTAATTTAATGCTCCCAATTCATCATGGCGAGCTAGCTACCCAGTCACTTTTCATTCCCCCCCCCTAAAGTTAATTTTTTAAAAACTAAGCACAGCAACTTGCACATCTGCAAGTTCATTCGCAAACATTATTCATTTTGCAAACAAACGGAGGTGAAGTGTAAGTCTAGCTCTGATTGGTGCAAACAATCTATCAAATTACAGGTCCGTTCACTGGGTTCGAGATGCTCGAACGAGGGGCTGGTTGAAAGTCACTTGGAGAAGTGTAAACCGGCCTTTACCTTGCACGTGGTTGAGAATCCTTTGCTTCAAGTCATAGGAATTAATGTAGACAACAGAATACATGGCCTTGCATTTCAGATTGTTTAACCTTAAATTTTTTCTTTAAGTCTGAATCCACTTAAAACTTTTCAAAGGAAATCATCGTAAGTTTCACCAAAAATATCAGTTACATAAACTAAGTTTGCATGACGATCAAAGTCCAAATAAGGGTTATATTGTAGAAGCATGCAGGCAGTCTGTGCTTTTCTTCACAAGTGGAAATGAGTCACCATTCATTTCACAATGAGATTATCTTACTTTTAAGTAACTAGTGGTTGACATCACCAACCATCTAAAATAGTTTTAAAATGTATATATTGTTGCATGCTTACATATTTGTAACACATTGAATGAAGATAAAGATGGCAAGCTTTGCTTATCTTTTGTTCATGGATCTGGTGGTGTAGATTTAATCTCGGTAATGAAATTGAGAGTATGAGGGACGTTTCATCATGTATCCATTGATAATAGGAATGCATATTTGTACACGAATCACATTAATTTTGACTAAAATAATAAGCGACCGATACATTAAATATATATACAAGCACACAAGAGAGAGATTAATAAAAAAAAATTTTTTTGGCATGTGCCTTGACATTGCTAGTTACTAGAAGTGAATTGTAAAAAGTATTTTTCAAAATGCTTGATTAATTTACGATAATCTTCCCTTTAATCGTGTATTTGGAAAAAGAGTGGAAATGTGGAGTCTCACTTCTTAGTTTCATGAATTTTGGTTTGGCTGCGGCTTAGTAAAAATATCCGCAGTCATAGAATTTGTATTCCAGTATGTTATCTTGATTGTTTTATTTAACATTAATGTGTATTATCCTGGTGTTGATTTTTCCATGTTGAATAAGAGATGTTGTGGACGTATTATCCTCAAATTTCTTAATGAGTATTTTTGGGGGTAGTCCAAAATCTTTGGTCTGATATCCATTTGAGCTTTTGAGCAGCAGTCCTGCAGAAATAAACTCAGACTTTGTAGATAGGTCTTGTCTCTTTGTGGGCAATTGAGCTATTTCCTAAGAAAAGTAAATTTCTGTCAGTTGATTGTCTAGTGGTGTAATTAGATGCATAGTATAACAGAAACATCCGTATGAGTTCAGGTATTGTATGACTCTTTCCAGTTCTCATTTAGAGATACATTTATGTCCGGTCTGGTCACCATGGCTGTGTATAGTGAGAAAATTCAGTTGATTGTCTAGTGGTGTAATTAGATGCATAGTATAACAGAAACATCTGTATGAGTTCAGGTATTGTATGACTCTTTCCAGTTCTCGTTTAGAGATATATTTATGTCCGGTCTGGTCACCGTGGCTGTGTATAGTGAGACTCCAATAGCTTGTCTATATTAATATGAACCACCTGTGGAAAGGTATCGTGTTTCTTTAGATTGATACGGGAAGAGACGTACAACATCCAGGGGTTAGCGAACTGTTGTTACAAATATTTAGAATGTTTTCCATTCTTGGTAAACAAGAGAGACACAAGATCTTCAGTTGTCCCGGGGCACTGAAAACGCTAGCAACAGCTCTGCCTAAGAAGTATCTGTTGATGAAGATGGCTTGTTGATATGCGGGCAAAAAAAATTCCATTTTTTGATTCTATAGGAACTTGTCATCTCCTTTGATATTTCTGAAATACTTTCTAATTTTTGCTAAGACTTTTTGCTTTGAAGGATTCGTTGAGACATTTGATTACTTCGCTTTTACATGCTGTATGGATATCAGGGTAGACATTAATCATTATTGTGTTATTCCCATGGGTCTGCAGTACTGTGCAAAAAGTTACTGTTTTTCGACCCTTTTATTCTGCTTTAAGCCATAAAGAGATTTTCTCAATCTGTAAATCTTTTCTTCTTGTTCTGATTGAATTATGCCGTCCACCTATATTGTATATATTTATTCCAAATTTTCATATAGAAGTGTTCTATTGACATCTACGTGCCTCGCTTACATTTTACCATATGCTGCAACAGCAAACTATGGTGGTTATATGTCGAACTATTAGTGCAAAGTGTTGTCGTAGTCGGTTTCAAATTTTTGTCTGTAACCTTTTGTGACTAGTCATACCTTATAACAAATGACTGTTTCTTTTAGCTGGAAAATCTGTCAACGTCCAGTAGGTTTCTTTCCTACATGAAACTTAACTAGTTCCCAGGTTTTATTTCAAGATGAGGATTTTTTTTTTTCCCTCCAAGTTGCGAGTAACCATTTTCCTTTTCTTTGGAATTCAACTTATCCAAGTCTCAAGTATGTTGTAAGTCGTGTTAAGAATTCTATGTTCTGTGTTGGTTTTCTCTTCGTTATCCTTTCTGGTAGTCTGATTACATCATAACTTTGATGGCCTAACCTTGAATGCCACATTTGTACATAGTTTTTATCTTTACATTCTAGTATTAGCCCTTTTTTTTTTTTTTTTT